>JACEEZ010001837.1:92500-97500 GCA_016584305.1 Chionoecetes opilio
TATATATATATATATATATAGGGTACTGTAATATCAAGATAAAGAGAATTCCTATAGGCGACATTTCCAGGTACCACCCACCACCCGGGCAATCACGAGTCGCCTAAACATAACTTAAATCTAACCAAACCTAATCTGAATGTAATCCGCAATAGCTTGATCAGTTTGGTGAGGTTAGGTAACCAATGTCCATGTATTGTATTAAACTGTAGTTTTACAGTATTACGGGACCAGCGAAAAATGTGGTGTCCAATATTGAAATACACTTTATTCTTCCTTTTCATCTATCACAAGTGGGACTCGCCGGAAATTTCCACGGCGGCGAGTGTTTTACTGTCGGTGAGACGATTGACAAAATTACCATAAACCCTGCACAATATGTTCTGAGTGTTGATACAGAGTTCTGAGTTCTGATATGTTCTATAATATTAGACCGGCAAACACGTGTTATTTTGATTAAAATGCCTCATTTTAGGGCTTGCTCATTCTTTTTTCAATAACCAGTCATTGAAGCTTTCAAAATTCATTTGCACTGTTAACAATTTATGAATCTGTTGCTTGATTAAACTATGTTATATCTTTAATTTTTCAGTGCCATCATCCTCAGGAAAGACTGACCCACCACCAACTCCCTCCAACTCCATCAGCCAGCCATCGTCAACTTCATCGCAACCACTTTCTCCCGTGGCATCACCACCCTCCTCAACGCCACGGGGGAAAAAGCGTAGTAGGACGGAAGGAGAGGGAGAAAATGTTATCGCCCAATTAGAACTGCTGAGGGAGAGTGCAAGTGAAAGAACTACAAGTTTAACAATTTGCACACAAGTAGTAATGGAAAAAAATGAACAACACAACAGACAACAGGAACAAATAATATAACAAAATGAACGACACCACAGACAACAGACATCATCACAGATGATGATGGTGATGATGATGATGTGATGATGGTGATGGGGATGTGATGGTGATGATGATGATGTGATGATGGTGATGATGGTGATGATGATGTAAATAATATAATCATTTACAAAAGAAGTATATGCAGGTAATAGGCCTCGATTCAGTTTCACGGTGTAATCTCTGATTTGACACGTAATCATCCCAGTGATACCCCATGATTCTGCGAAGACACTCAGGCCAGTACCGAGTCATGATGAAGGTTAAGTGACGACCTTCGTCGACTGAGGAAGGGTACCATTAAAGGGGTTTTTCAGCGACCATCGTCGCTGCTCTTCGTTCCGAAAAACATCCCTTTTGGCACCCTTCCTCAGTCGACGAAGGTCATCGCTCAACCTTCATCATGACTCGGTACGGGCCTAAGTGTCATTGTTCTTACTTCCTCCTCAACCTCAGCTTGTATCAGTACTGGCTTACTCTTACTCTTTCCGAAATTTTACTATCAACATGAATGGGACATTTTCACTGTTTAGCAAGGCACAACGGTAGGCACAGATTTCCTTTTTTTTTTTTGTGGGAGAATGTGGAGAATAGTTTTGTAGTGATTGCACTTTACATGTATCCAGCCCCGAACCCTCTATGAATATCTGCAATCTGGCAAGTCATTCATTAAGGTTGGGAATATTCAATAGGGAAAGTGAATAGCGAATAATAAACAGGGAAAAACTGGTTCACAAATAGGGTGGTAAATGATTGGAATGGACTCGGTAAACAGGTAGTTAGTGGAGAGTCATTAGGGAGCTTTAAAAGGCGGCTGGATAATTTCATGGATGGGGATGAAAGGTGGATGTAGGTATTGTTCATTAACAGGAACTACCACGTGTAGGTCTCACGACCTCTTGTAGCTTCCTTATTTTGTTATGTTTTTATGTGTTGACAACATTTTGGACAACAGCGGCATGGAGGAGGCCAAGGGTGCGTCCACAAGGCTCGTGGCTGGGGCAAGTTGATGCTTCCTGTCGGGAGTTGCTTGGTATGGGAAAGGAGCCTGCATGGGGGCTCACGCGTGGTGACCCCCGGGAGTGGCGTCGTAGGGTGGGCAAGGTGCCGCGGCCCCCCCGGCGTATGCCCTATTGGATCTCCGTTATAGCAGAACCTTAACCCGTTGAGCCCAGCCAAAAATGTATAATTTTGTAATGGAAATCTGTTACATTCATAGTTATAACACGTAAACCCCAAAATATCAGTCGTCACAAAGTTGCGGCGGTTTAGAGCCGTAAGCGGGGCTGTACGGGTTAATACATTGTCTTTCATAGTAGGAATAAGGAAAATAAAGAGGATATTTATTATAACAAAAATATTTTAATACCATGAAAAAATACACACTATACACTATCTTTGGAAGGCTTAAGGAACTTGTGGTATTGATTTATCATCCGGGACTTTAGAACAAAACTTCAAGTAATAATGGAGAGTAGAAAAAAAAACTTTCACTGCTCAGTAAAAGAATTATCCCACATCCTCCCAGGACAATAGCGCCTCCTCTGGAGGAGGATACACCAGGCATATTTGTTCTCCTACGGAACTCAGTAGCTAGTTGTGGGAACTGATCTTCGGTTGGCCATACAATGACTGCGTTCCTTATAACCTTTAATGCACCACATACTTCCAGTAAAACTTTATGAAGTGACGATTTACTGAGGTCAAACCGATCACCAACACCACGGAACGATTCCTGATTTCCCAGCAACCACAGTGTAGCTAACACTTTCTTGTTAACTGGCAGGATCCTGGTGGTCAGGTGTGGGGCAAGAAGACGGCACAGCTCCTGTTGAGTTGAATTATATTAATGATAGAACTAGACTACTAAAAAGGGCAATAATGAAATTATCTTATTTTTTCTAAATTCATTATATATATAATATATATATATAATATATATAATATATATATATATATATATATATATATATAATATATATATATATATATATTATAATATATATATATATATATATATATATATATATATATATTATATATATATACTATATATATATATATATATATATTATATATATATATATATAATATATATATATAATATATATATATATATATATATATATAATATATATATATATATATATAATTATATATATACCCCCTTCCTGTTTCAAAATCTACTTATTTAACCCAGAAACAGTTAGGTTAAATCAGGGGTAAATTGGTACTTGCAACCAGTAATTGGGAAAGAGGTAATAAATATTTTTCACATGTATTTTGATTTGTTAAGAAGAATGGCCACATTAGTAATTGTCAGAAATTACTCATTTTGCAGTTATCCCACCCTGCATAACAAACCTGGGGACCCGTCGGGAGCGGGGTTTTGGGCAGGGAAAGTGGAAATAAATTTTTTGCCGATAGTATATTAAGTGGATGACGTAAAATATTTCCTAAAAACACTATGGGATAACATGAGGCCGAAATACATAAATATATTACTGATAAAGTCAATGGGAATTACTTACCTATTCCTAGAAAAATCTTGTAAAAATCTTAAACTACAACGGTAAAACTACAAGTAAATACAATACATGGACATTGTTTACGTAACCTGACATATCTGGGGGGAACTACGCCCACCAAGACCCCGCTAGTTCGCTAACCTTACCTGGACGTTGCTTGAGTAGCCTAACCTAAAGCGGGGATAAAGGAGGAATAACTGGAAATTTAAGCATTTCCGACAATTTTGAATGTGAACATCATTCTTAACACATCAAAATGCATAGGAAAAGAGTACTTTTAACCTCTTACTCAATTACTGGTTTAAAGTACCAAAATACCAAATCAAGTTAGGTTAAACGTGGAGTTTGATTTAGTAACAGATGACAAAACTTTATTTTTTATCATTGCTACGACAGTGGCGTAGCTGGATATTTACGGAACGGTCCAGGAGGGGCGGGTCGGGCAGCCCGAACCAACATAGATTTCCGCCATAAACGATGCCAGATTAATTTCAAACATGTCAAAACCTGCTGGAAAACTATGTTTCGTCCTCGACATCAGGGACACCCAATAACCAAAATTAACCTTATTTTCATACACATAATGGTTCTACTGCAGTTTAAAGCATTACAAGGCACGTTATTATAACCATCCTCAACTTGTAGAGCTGACCATTAGGGGCATTTCTAATCCATACATCACCCGTCGGAAATGTAAAATAACACAAGGGAGTCTAGCGGTGGGCGAATCCTGTAAAAATGGACGAGGACTGCGGGTCATTTTCTGAGACACTGATTAGTTTTTCCTTGCCAAAAAATTTGTGTTTTTCCAGATGGGGGTATTTTTATTTTCCGGAAACCCAATAAAAAGATATTATGAACCTGACCGAACCTTAATCTAACCTCCTAAAGGGTGGGGGGCCTTCGGACTGGGAGTGTGTGTGTATGTGTATTAGACAACTATGTTCTTTCTTCAATATGTATATAAGTTTTGAAGGTTACGCCGAAATGGATTAATAATGTACAGTATACTGAGCAAGCAAAAAATAATATGGAAAATGCAAGTGGTAACGGCGGTAGTGACCGCGCAGTTCTCGTCCATTATAACCCGACCTTCCCCCCAGCGAGGATAGGTTACGTAACGTAAGGTAGATAACTAGCGTGGGGGGGGGGTCTGAGGGGGCGCAGCCCCCCCCCATGTTATGGCAGCAAACTATTGGTCAATGGGTAGTATTGTACTAAAGTACAGTTTTACCCACATAATATCAAGACAAAAAGTTCAAGTTGCAGGGCGGGACTGCACATCGCTAGTTATACTTTGCAGTTTCATTCATATAAATAAAAGGTCACATAATGCTATGTTGTGCTTTACTTACTTCAACAGTTTCCCAAGCTCTCTGGTTTCCCTCTGCAATCTGCATACGAAAGTGCTTCTTGAAGTCTTCTTGGGAGTACAGGAGCACTATCGTCTCCACATTTTCTCGAACTCTCACTGGATTTGGCGGCCTCTCTTCTTCTCTCTCCTCTTCCTGCCTCATGTCCTGTTCATATCTTGCTACTATACTTTCTCCTGCTGCAACTACAGGGTCATCA
>JACEEZ010001837.1:102500-175547 GCA_016584305.1 Chionoecetes opilio
TTCGAGGTGCTTGAGATGCACTAACAATACGTTCATCCTAATGGTTGTTACCTACAATATTATACACTACGACTACACTAAAATTTCTACGTACTCCTCTTCTACCAGGTGTTCCAGTCTATATATATTTCCTAACTGTATGCTAACAGAGGGTTGGATGGGTGGAAAGGAAACTCTCTATTCTATCCTATCCTCCCACGTGTAGTTCAGCAGATACTTTCATTATAGACCAATAGTTCTCCTGTCATCTGTTCTTTCTATGTAATTCTCTTTCTCATACTCATCCTTGCCATCATAATTATGATGCACGTAGATGCAATGGGACGTAAGCCACACACAAAAAACATTATTATGAGTAATTAAGCTTCAAAGTCTGGCTATGAATAAATAATGTTTTTCATTGTTTATATCATGAAGGACGATTGAAGGTATTATATCAATGTAATAGGTGTCTTGCACGTGACGTCACAGCCCTCGCTGTGCAGGCGAAAAGCACGGGAAATGCGAGCTGGACCAACAAACTCCACTTGCCCTCCAGTGTTTGCCAGCTTAATGGTAATTTTCCCCTACTAAATATATGTTTATCAGTATAAAAGATATACTGTTATCTTCGGAAATGTTTGTTCTATAATATTATCAAATAAAAAACCGTAAAACACACTAAATAACTGCCATTATGAGACTTTCAAGAAATATGCATGAACTTAATATTCTATTAAACTTTTCGTCATTTAATATTTTGCTCGAAAACGTTTTACATGGAGAATATGAGTAGAAGCGGAATTTCATTAGCTTGCCATTGATACATTTCGTTTTCTGATAAATGAATTAGCAGCATGCATAAATTAGCGTTAACTAAATAAATAACATCATGAAATCGGGTAATTTTTCCCGATTGATGGTGTTATTTAGTGTGTTTTACGGTTTTTTATTTGATATTATTATAGAACAAACATTTCCGAAGATAACAGTATATCTTTTATACTTATAAACATATATTTAGTAGGGGAAAATTACCATAAGCTGGCAAACACGGGCGGCAAGTGGAGTTTGTTGGTCCTCCAGCTCGCTCCGACGGGCGGCATTTGGCTTGAAGACGGCGGCATTTGGCTTGAATACGCTAGATCGTGACGTCAGTGCAAGACACCTATTGTCTGTTCGAGTTCTGTTTCGTCACATGTTTCTTTTGTGTTTCAGTTTTTTTGTTTGTTTTTGTAGGTGTTTGTTTTTCACCCTACAAATACAACAATACTGAAAAAACTTCCCCGAATAATGTTAGGTGTAATTTTAAAGAAAGAAATAACGAGGTTAGATACGTGTGTAAGTATTGTTTTCCTACCGTAGATAACAGTGAAGTCGCCAGTTCTACGTTTCTTTGTTATTTACAGACGTGTGGTGGCGTTAATACTTACATTTGTACATCCATGATTTCAGGAAAGTTAGAAGGGTCTATCTGGAAAGTCTGTGTCATTTTGTGTCTTCATCTGTGTCATATTAGGGCTATAAATGAACAAATTACAAAAATAAAACCGAGTGGCGACCTCACTACACCTACTACAGTAAAGTCGCCAGCTAGCATTTTAACCCAACAGTTGAGTCGCCACTCTGGGGAATTCAGGGAAATTAGAGGTAAAGTAAAACAAGTCTATATATATTAGCTGCGGAAGATGCTTGGATATATAAAAATTCCTCTGCCAACGTGAAAACAAATTCTATTCAAGTTTGAAAGATCTGGCAAGTTTTGTGTCCTGTCGCCCGAAAGGTGATCAGCTGCTGTCTGTCATCGCGCCAAGAAAAACGTGAGAAGCAGAATGCGCAACAGTTATACTTGCAGATACAAAGCATAAAACAACGCTGAAATAGGGTAGATTATACAGCCATGATATAAACTGCTGTGTAACATCTTCAGTGGCACATAAAAATCAGTAGTGATGCTATAATTCGTAATATTTGGCGCCTGGCGACTTCACTGCAGGTGGCGACTTCACTGTTATCTACGGTAAGTCAATAAGTCGATATGAGTTTTTAAAATGTCTTCTGGTATTTTTTTCCCGAGCTGCAAAAAAAAAAACGTACCGAAGACAATGATTACTAAAAAATATCAAAATATGCAGACTCACCGATCCTCTGATGACATTATGCTTAAGTGACATGAATGGGGGAGGTGGGGAGGGGGGTCTGGTAGTCGCGGAAGTCGTCGTAGGGACCAGACATTACTGCAGCCTCGTCTACGCCCCCCTTCTGACGGCATTCCTCCTGCTGTTGGAACCGTTAGCTGTAGAAGGCCAGGGGGGAAACCAGCAACGGAGGTCGTATCGCCAGCAACGATCATCTCTCCGACTACCTAGATATTTCTTTTCCTTACGACGGAAGCTACAAAGCCTCCCTCGGTCGGTCGTAAACGCGTCGGAAGGCGCTGACTGGCTAGTTAATGACGAGGTGACTGACGAGTAATGACGTCATCAAGCTCATCATCAGTCACCAGCCAATGACAAACTGTTTTTAAAACTTCTCGACCAATCACAAGTCAACGAGACATATTTCCGGCAAGAATGGCATGCCAGACTGCCTCTCTCCGCCTTCTGTCCCCGTCATCTCAAACTAATTCTCGTTTTATTCGGAATGCTTGCGTTTTAAGGAGTTTTAATGTATCAGATAGTAAGATATATAAGTAAAGAGCCTGTGTTGCTAGTGTTTTGGTGGTAGAAGGTGTGTATGTGGGTTGAAATAGTTAATATTTGTGATATGGGGAGGCCCCGCGGCAAGAATTTCTCCGTCACTCACTGCCACGCCAGCAGTCACCTCATCATAACATCTAGAAATTACCCTTATTTAAGGTGACACACGGTGCTACATTGATTTAGATAATGACACGTATATATAACATCTGACCATAATCACTAAGTTGTATAATAACGAGTAATAAGACGTTTAATCCTGCCCAAACCTACCGTGGCGGAGGAGCTGGCGGCTCCAGCCGCCACTCTCAAAAGTTTTGAGTAAAAACCCGCCGTTATCCGCCTCACCTGTGCCTTCCTGAAGAAGACAGTCAGCTCCCAAGCCTGTGATAGCACCATAGGATATCACCAGGGATCATAGGATTCCTCAAGGGGTTCTCGCTCCCCTACTAAATATTACCAAAGACATCTCCCTTGGTGTTGATAATTATATCCAACTCGCGGGCTTCATGCTGCTGCTGCTGCCGAAGGCCGCGCTGCCAGACGTGGATGAGTCCCTTGCTTGTATTTCATCTCTTTACTCATATATATGAATAATATCCATCCAAATGCAATCATATGTCTACATTCACCTATAAAAAAGATATTTCATAGCATACCAAGCAGTAATGAGCATGCCTGGAGACTTCCGACCTCTGCTAATACCGGTCTTGAGCAGTCGTTGGCCAGTGTGCACGTTTACGACCACACCTACGACTTTTCCGCGCTGTGGGTTCCTGTTACGACCGACGTCGGACTTCCGACCAAAAAAAGGTCTTAAAGTGTTTTGTGGCTTCCCTCCCAGGTATTCCGGTGACACATACTTCATGAGTTTCTTCAAATCCTGCAGCTTTTCAGGCTTTATTAGAACAACGTGTTGATACTTGAGTGGCAAGGGGACTGTGGATAAGTCGAAGGTGGGATCGTAGGTCTTCTTGCTACCCTTCTGTAGCTTGATGTGTACTACAGGTTCAAAGAGACCATGCATTCCCACTGCCCAGGCTTGATCATAAAGCCTAGCTTGTAGTGAGTGTTTACTTCAAAATACCTGGCATTTTTTTTACCCCTTGCCAGTGAAGCCAGCTTTAGTGAATTGTTTCTGGAGAACATCAAAATCAATAAAAAAAATGTCCCCCTCTCTATAACCTGGCATGGATTCTATTACGACAAGTTTTCATGAAGTCGTGGGGAGTATACATCATGGCCCTTTTTTTTTTCTAGATGGCCAAAGTCCCTGTCACATGATAAATACGAGTACACCGACACCAAGAAATAGTACTCCACGAAGTTAAAGCGCCCACTGTGAATAAGTCTGAGGTAGAGAAGAGTGATGTTAATATTCTTGTTTTGTCCAGCACAAGCATCACTGAAAATCAATAGTTTCTTTGTCTTATCACTCACAAAGTTTTCCACATAACGAAGGATGCAACTAGCAACCTCACATGAACTTCTTTTTATTTGACTCTCATTCCAAAAGTAGAAGTAAGCTTGCCAGTCTTCAGGTTGTGAACTCCAAAGTTATAGGACCATTACTTGCGAGCATAGTACTGCACACCTGTAGTTAGTTATTCGTAGAGTGAGGAGTGTCTGTTCCAACCCTGCTTTTGCACAGCCTAAGTGGTGTATATGTTGAACATTAAGCTGGCGGATTTTATCGTCATCACAACTTGGCTGCAGTCTTCTTAGTTCCATTTTTGTTTGGCCACAAAATGCACAGGTGTCTTCTTGAGGTGGCTCCACTCATATGTTAAATTCACCTTCGAAAATGTCATTAAACACAAAATAAGACTTTAAAATTGGTCATTTATTGGCGTTCCAGGTGAAGAGTGTAGTCCTTGTACAGTGAAGCCTTGCACGATCCAGGTGGTAAATAAACTCGATCGTGGGTGGCTCTTTGCGCGAGAGTAGTGGCTGATACAGGTAAGTAGGCTGCGATTTTTTTATTTTTTTTATTTTTTTTTTATTTATGCTTATAGCGCCTGTAGGCAGTGGTGATCCAGGGCTCGGATGGTAGGTCTCTGGAGGTTCACTTGAGGGCTCTGATGGTTGGTCCTCGCCCGTGGTGGCGCAGGCAGGATTCTTATAGTGACGCCTGTGATTAGAGGCTCATGCCGCCCCCCTGTGTCCTCCGATGCACTCGCAATCGAAGGTAGAGTTGATGGGCAGGGCATGTGGGTGTTCTAAGGCCACTCGACGGTGCAGAAAGGTTTTGGGTTTCTTCGGGGATCGAACTCGGGTCACCGAGAACGCCAGTCGGAGACGTTAACCACTCCGCTACCGCCTCCCCAAATAAAGTCCATGACAGCCTCTTTTTGTTCAGGTTTGGTCTTGTTTGCTATTTGCTGGTTCATGACGGCCACGTTGATCTTGTACCAGTTCCCGTAGAAGTACTTTTAGCCACTGCATTTCTTACTCGTTTTTTTTATATGCAGTGTATGTTGAGGAAGGCAACCATGCAGACAGGAACACTTTTACCATTAACCAGAACTGTGTAGACTCTGGTTGTTTGACGCTTGCTCTCATGACCGTGGACATACGATCTTTTTACTTCATGGTTGTTGACACGAGATAGGATGTAGCGTGTCTGATCAGTATGATCCTCCATCTGCCAATAATTATTGAAGATGGTTTGAATGTAATCACGGCCGACTGCATCAAAACACTTAGCAGAACACTTGCATGTCAATGCATTAATCCCCCACACAACGTGCAGGAGCCTGTTGCTCCCCCACATGATGACTGATGTAAGCTTATCTACTTTCCTTTTTATTCTTTATATTCCTCTTCCACGTGTCTCCTCTGTCCTCCTCTGTCTTTCCTGTCAATTGGAAAGTCCAACAACTCGATGATAATCTCGGAATCTGTACAGTCGTCCTGCCATTACCAAGTACCAGGCGGAAATATAGTTACTGTATTAAGTGAAATAGATACATATATTCCTATATAGGTTTACTCTATACCTATTCAAACTTGTATGACTAATGGTTAGTAAACTGGGAAACTAATTTTAACTTCAATTTTCTCTTATTGCATTGGCTCGTCAAGTAACACTTAAACTGTGATGTAAACCACTACTTATTATGAGGAAAGACAACAAAAGGAACTATATTAATAAGGTATTTTAATACTATCATAACCATGAATAATTTGAATATGTTTAATCTACAAAGAGAAGACTACGACGAAGAAAGAATTTAGAGTTGTTTTGCGCGGAATTAATATTCCAGGTGCTATATTTCAGTGCTCTGTTCTCGCTGACAACACTAGAGAAGACCTGAGGTGATGGGGATGTGCAGAGGCTTCTAAACCAAGAAAACAGTCACAGCAGAGTCTCATTAAGAAGTAAGCAAGTGGTAGGGACACAGTCAGGGCCGAATTAAGACCCATAGAGGCCCTAAGCACTAAAAAAAATGTTGGTGCCCCCATATATATGTAATTCAAAATATAAACAATAATAAACCATAATTTTTTTTTTTCTTCAAACTAAACAAAACTAACAGTGAGATGGAAAATAATGTTTAATTTTGTATGCTTCCACTTCATTTATATTTGAAAAGTTTTTCCTACTTCTTTTAATTGCCAAGTCTTTGTTTGATCAGATCCTCAAAATAAATCTTACGTAACACATCTGCTTCTATACTTAGTAGAGATAAGGCTTCCAGCTTCCAACTTCTTGCCTTGTTGCATAGTTGTTCTGATGGGATTTTTAATATACTTCAACTGAGAAAATGAACGTTCAGCTGAGCAATTTGTGACCATTAATGTTAAAAATATACGAAAAGCAATATCTACACTTGGAAAGGCACGCTCAATATTGTCTGCTACAATTATTTTATAAAGTTCAGCATGACTGAATCTTGTTTTTACATTTTTTGTTGCACTGAACTTTTGGCGCACATATGAGTGAAGCTGCTGGAGCTCAGCTGAGAAATTAGTGTTCAAGTCCTCTGGGTAAGCATCGAGCAGTTTTTGACAACACTGAGAATACCTTTCAATTTCAGTAGATGATGAAGTCATTGAAGTGACATTATGTGGCACATCACTTAGAAAAGAAAATCTCTCTGATATTTCTTTGTATATCTCTCCTCTTCTTCTCATCTCAGTCTTAAGTTTGTCAACAATTGTGTAAAAGGTGGTGATACGAAATTTATCTTTGGCGTTCAGATATACTTCTGGTGCATCTCCGTCATTGTCATTGGGTACCTTCTTTCTGATACGTTTGCGAGTCTGAGCTGCCTTGTAATCAATCAACATCTTGTAGCATTTCCTTTGTAGCTGCTTCAAATCTTTCAAATTCAACTATTGAACTGCACAGTTGGTCAGCTAATGATCCATACAGATATGCACATGTTTCTAAGTTCACATCCTCATTCTGTAGAACTTGGCTTACTCTATGAAAATTTTGCAAAATCTCATCCCAAAAAGTCAACATAAAAAAAAATCTAGCTCTTGCATCTCATTTGCAATAATATTTGCTTCTCTTCTACTGTCTCCCCTTTGTGACTGGTCTTCGGCTAAACAGTCTAAGGCTTCTAAGATTTTAAGGAAAGATTTCAAAATTGCTGCTGTTGCTACAGCATGTGCCTCCCATCTGGTATCACAGAGGGATTTTAAGACACTTACTTTTCCAATACAACGTACTTTAAGAATTTTCCACCGGCTGGTTGAGACTGAAAAAAAGGTATAGAGCAACTGCACTGTAGAAAGAAATTAACCTGCAATGAAGCAACCTAAAATTGCCTAAAATAACCTAAAATTGCACTGAAGATAAGAAATTAATTAAGAAGAAAATAGATTTCTTTCGTGCCGTAAACCATTTACCATTTCTGTGGTGCCTCCCTTCCCTTGATGCCCTAAGCACGTGCATATTTTGCTTAATGGTTAATCCAGCCCAGGACACAGTACGTACCTACCACTTGCTTACCTCTTGACGAGGCTCTGTTGTGACTCTGTTTTCCTGGTTTAGAAGCCTCTGCATATCGGCCATTACCTCAGGTCTTCTCTAGTGTTGTCAGCGAGAACAGAAGACGGTAATATAGCACCTGGAATATCAATTTCACGCAAAACAACTCGAAATTCTTCCATTGTCGTAGTTTTCCCTTCGTAGGTCACCCGCGGCGACCCCGACTTATCCCCACAATGCACCACGGTATACAAACCGTGACGTAGTTATGGGTTGGGTCCATTCAGAATGGCGGTTGGCGTGCCTTACGTGTTGGCGTGTTTGCTTCTATATTTCCTGCCGTAACAACATGACCCTGACATGTCCCAAGAATGCCTGAGATGACACAACACTGCATCTCGTAATAAAGAACAAAAATCTTAGCTTGAATTCATTTTCCTCCCTCCCTCCATCCCAATACAAGCCTTCTTCCTGCCATCTTCCTCTTTCCATTCTAGTTACCTTGCCATCCCTGATTTCTTTTCTATTTTCTATTCCTTCCTATCTGCCTTTAGTACCTCCCTACACCTATTGTTTTCCACCCTTTCTACTTTCTTATCCCTTCCTCTTACCTACCCCCTAATCACTCCTACATGTATTTCTTCCCGCCCTCCTTCCTTCCTTCCAAATCCCTCACTCCCTCGTGTCACACAGTCACACACACATCTGCTTGACTTATTAGTCCATTCTGTGGAAATTATCCACCAACCACCCTCTCATAATTGGAAGAGTGGTGGTTTCTTCCCTCCCCCTAGTGAGGGAGTTGTTGTCCACTCATCATAGGGGAGCGTAGGGATGTATATATATTTTTATAATGGTAATGGGTAATAATTAAGGTAATTTAAGTAAATGATGAGTACTGGGATAATATAAATTAACATTCCCAGTGGTTATTAAGCATTTGCACCTTAATTTGGAGCGACCGGTCATTGGCCGCCGTCCTTTAAATTTACACCAATTGTGCTGGTCCACCTGCCGCCTACCTAAAGGTGACACGTGTAATTTGTGGTGGCCGCTGCCCGCTCCGCCCACGAAGATATGAGTACACTCCAGACCCTTGCGGGAGTAACATCTATTATTAAATATACGTGCTTGTATATAAGTACACTCCTAACCCTCCGTGAGAGAACAACATCTCTTACTAAATATATACGTGGATTTGTATATATGAGGGAATTGTATATAGACTCTTTGCACATAGTTTTAAAGCAAAGGACGTGTTAAAATCAACACAGATAATATATTCGCCGCGTCGTGGATAACTTCTCTCTCTCTCTCTCTCTCTCTCTCTCTCTTTTTATGGCGGTTATGAAAACCGCCTGACGCTCATATCAAAGCACACCGCCTCCAGCCCTCCGCCTCCGCCCTTCACGGGCGGGTTCGATCACGGCGACTACTTCGGATCACAGGACAGGCAGTATTGATTAAAAGCCTACAGCGATTTCAACCCACTATCCACCGATAAGTATCCTAGTTAGTTGACTAGTTGGGGTATTGTGTCGGGATGAGATAGACGATGGGTTTTGATTAGGTAAGACCTCAAATTAAATATATGTATGTGACATAAATTCCCACACATTCCAAGTTGTATTTCCATGATATAAATTAATCAAATCTACACCATGGGCAGAGCGAGTGTGTATTCCGTTTTATGCGAGTCTGTTCAGGTGTTAAGCGATTGAAATAGGCAAAGAAAATGAGAACGCCAATACAGTGAAGTTATGATAATAATTCAATCCAGGGGTAAGTTTTTTTTTTCTTCTCTCTCTCTCTCTCTCTCTCTCTCTCTCTCTCTCTCTCTCTCTCTCTCTCTCTCTCTCTCTCTCTCTCTCTCTCTCTCTCTCTCTCTCTCTCTCTCTCTCTCTCTCTCTCTCTCTCTCTCTCTCTCTCTCTCTCTCATGCCGTTCTGTTTTATATATTATGTCCGTATGTAAGGGGCCATGTGTGTTTTTGGTGTGTGTGTGTGTGTGTCTGTGTATTTATCTAGTTGTATTTTACACGGCCTGAGCTACACTCTGCGCTCACCCCAGCGCCCACGATTTTAGTGTTGGATTTATTTGGCCGTAGATTCGTCGGCTCTCGGTTGATTTAACTATTCAGTTTCATTATTTAAAAAAAATTTATCAACTTCACTGCCTTAATTAAGTATACCTGTTGCGTCTTATTACATAATAATGTGAATATAAGGACACCACAGTTTCATATCTAAAGAGCGAGCCCTTTATCCCGCTGTATAGTGATGAGTGACGATGGCAGCCTATAGTGCAGTATGACTTGTATTCCCGTAGGATTTGCGTGTCAAAATAGATTTTTTTCCATTTCCTGGTTGATTTGGGGTCATACTGTGCGAAAATGGAGGGGGCCAAATTTTTCGACACCTGGAACCCCCTTTTGGGGGGCGTTTTCTGTCCAGGGGGTCCCATAACTGACAATACTACTAACTCCACTAATAAAATATAATGAACCAATCTTTATGCTCTTGGTATTATTTCAAGGGTTTCTGATAATGACAAATCCATTTATGAGACTTTCGAGTTGACCGGAAGTGAATATCATCAATTTCCGGCGGAGGCATGACGGCAACGGGGTCTGAACGGGGTCCGATCAACAAAATTTGTCACGATGTTAACAACCTTGTCATGTAATACCTCTTTTTCAGGGTTTTCAGGTACAGGAAGCTGAATGGAGCAGTTGTTTTTGTCACCAGATCACTCATTTTAGAGATAAGGCATCTTGGATCCGCTGTAACCTATATAGGACATTTATATTTCACCTTTTGGTTTCAGGTGTGACGTATAGACTGGCTCAAAGACTACTCTATACTGGACTTGCTACTCATTTTGGGCTATTTCCAGTGGAGGCCAGTTTTGCGATTCCTGCCATTTTCGAACATCACTCCCTTTTCCCTTCCTATGGTTTATCAGTATATATGATATACCGTTATCTTCGTAAATGTTTGTTCTATAATATTATCAAATAAAAAACAGTAAAATGCCATAAAGAAATGCCATTATGAGATTGTTAAGAAATATGCATGAACTTAATATTCACTTGAACTCATCGCCATTTAATATTTTGCGAGATAACATTTTAGATGCTAGCGATAGCAAGAAGCGGATTTTCATTAGCTTTCCATTGCTATATTTCGTTTTCTGATAAATGAAACATAACCATGCATAAATTAGCGTTAACTAAAAAAATAACATCATCTATCGGGGTAATTACCCGATGGATGATGTTATTTATTTAGTTAACGCTAATTTATGCATGGTTCTAATTCATTTATCAGAAAATGAAATATAGCAATGGAAAGCGAATTAAATTCCGCTTCTATTGATATGTTGCATGTAAAAAGTCTTCACGCAAAATATCAAATTCCGATGAGTTTAAGTGAATATAAGTTCATGCATATTTCTTCAGTCTCATGATGGAATTTCTTTAGTGTATTTTACAGTTTTTTATTTGATAATATTATAGAACAAACATTCACGAAGATAACAGTGTATCATTTATACTGATATGCCATAGTCTACTGTATTCATGGAACACTTTTTTACTTGCCGATACGATTGATGATGTTATTTTTTTAGTTAACGCTAATTTAGGCATGGTGGTAATTCATTTATCAGAAAACGAAATATATCAATGGAAAGCTAATGAAAATCCGCTTCTTTCGATCGCTAGCATCTAAAATGTTTTCTCGCAAAATACTAAATGGCGAAGAGTTTAAGTATATATTGAGGTCATGCATATTTCTTCACTCTCTCATAATGGCATTTCTTTAGTGTATTTTACTGTTTTTTATTTGATAATATTATAGAACAAACAGTTACGAAGATAACGGTATATCATATATACTGATAAACCTTAGGAAGGGAAATAGGGGTGATGTTCTAAAATGGCAGGAATCGCAAAACTGGCCTCCACTGGTCATGGGCGGGTTGGCGCGGGGCACGAGTAGCAAGTCCAGTATAGAGTAGTCTTTGACTGGCTAAAGTCAAGACCCTTGAGCAGCCATGTCTACGAGGGCTGCTTGTAACATCTGTCATGAGGGTGCAACTGGATCTCGCACACTTGTCAGCAATCTTGCAATGCTCAAAGAACTTCTGGACTGTTGCAAAGAAAGGGTGGCCTTAGGTCAAAATGATTTGCAAATCATTACCGATCGCCTAGAAAATTTGAGTGAAACTGATCGAGCTTCAGCTTACTATCATAGTGTGTCGAAAACCGATTGTTAACAGGACCAAAATTGACAGACTGAGAGCTAAGAAAACTGGAATTTCTTGCTCTTCACAAGTAAGTAAACTTTTAGTTTTACACTTAAGAAAATTTTGATTGCAGTGTACGTTTTTACCTGCTAAAATACGTTATGACTATTTTGCTTGAAGATGTTTTTTGTAGCTGAAAGTCAATCTCATTCATATCATGATTTTTGTACTTTTCAGTTATGGCTGAGGAAGACTTCGATCCTGAAAATTTGTGTGATATGCCTCAAAAGCTTCCTTTCATCAGAAAAAGTTGTGGTGGGTTCAAAAGGACTGAATACTGTGCTACATTACTGCAAACTTCGTGAACGCCCGGACCTGGAGTCTTATATTTCTATGTGCATACAACAAAATGTAGAGGTGTTGGTCCATAAAGATTGTCGCCGCAATTTTACTGACATGAAACGAAAAGTCACCTTCCGCGCTGACGAAGCGTCTTCCTCAAATGCTCCTAACAAGAGACTCAGATCAAGCATGGAGCTATTTTCTTGGAAAGATCATTTGGAAAGATAATTGTTTTTTATGTGGACAGGCAGCTAAAAAGGACGAGAAGCATCCTGATCGAGGCCATGTTTATCAAGTGACACTTATTGGATTTCGACAAAGAATTCTTCACAAGTGTGACCAAAGAAATAACAACTGGAGCCATGAAGTCTACACAAGGATTGCAACAAGTAATGATTTAGTCGCTGACGATGCAATATACCACAAAGAATGTTTTTCTCGCTTTGTTTGAAACTGGCCATCTCCAGATGTTCCACCAAGCAGAAGAGGCCGACCAAAAGACGAAAGTATGCAAAAATGTTTCGAAGTTCTTTGTATTTGGCTAGAAGAAGAATCAGATGGGGAACTGTATAGTCTACAAGAACTGCATGATAAAATGAGAGAACTGGCGGATGGGGAAGAAGTATACGGGGAAAAGCGGTTGAAACAAAAACTAGAGGATAAATATAAGGACTCTTTGGTGTTTGCAGAAGTCAATGGGCGTTCCAATATTGTCGGTTTTCGAAATATGGCAGAATATATCATCAACAACAAATGGTATGAGTCAAGAAGAGAAGATAGTAGTGAAAAAGCTCATCGAATCATAAAAACAGCAGCAAAATTGATAATGGCTGAGATTCGAGAACATGAGTATAGCACAGCTGTTTATCCTTCACAGAAGGATATTCTTTCACAACGAATGGTGCCAGCAGGCTTGAAGTTGCTACTGGAGGTTGTAGTGAAAAATGAACTCAAGCAGCAAAGTATCGGTCAAGCCATTACGTATGCTGCAAGACCAAGATCCTTTATTTCTCCAATGTTATTTGGTCTTGCTGTCGAAGCTGACCATGTCTTCGGGTCACGGTGGTTGATCTATGAACTAAATCAACTTGGTTTTAGTGTAAGTTACAGCGAAGTATCGCGATTCAAGCAATCAGCAGTAATAGAGGAGGATGCTTCAACAATCCTTCATTCTATTCCTTGTGGTACTTTCACGCAGTTTGTGGGAGATAATGTGGACCACAACATCTGCACATTGGACGGCAAGAGGACATTTCATGGTATGGGAATACTGGCAGCGTCAACAAATAAGGATGGAATCCAAACTCAAACTTCCCCTATCAAGAGACATCCACTCACACAAAGTAAAGCCATCACTCAAAACAAAGGTGTCAAGATTGTTCCATATCTTGCCTCAAACGAATCTGCTTTCTCCAAAATTGTGTTGAAGTCTGAGTAAACTAGAAACACCCGAAGTTGTTAAATTTGGGCACAATATCGATCTTCTTTGGCAAACTGTCCAGGTGTTCCCAACAGACACAAGACCTAACTGGTCAGGATTCATGCAAACTTATAGCGATGGTGAGCATCCTGGAAAATCTGTAATCATCATTTTGCCAATAATTTCAAACCTGAAACCATCTGATGAAACATGTCTGTATTCAACGCTTCTGTTTGTCACTGAATTATGCAATCGTCATGGTATGGGAACTCCTTGTATTACATTCGATCACCCACTTTGGATCAAGGCAGTCGAAATAACAACCGACAAGTCACTCTGTATCTTGTGCCGACTAGGAGGTTTTCATACTCTAATGAGTTTCCTCGGTAGCATTGGGACACTAATGAAAGGTTCCGGATTGACTGAATGCTTGCAAACAATCTATGGAGAAATGCCGTGACACACATTGAATCTGGAAAAGCCATTTCCAGAGCACTTATGGGACATTTCTTGGTGCCAGGGCTTGAAAACGAAATAATTTCTTAAACGGTTCGTTCCGATCAGAAACAGTATTATTAACGTTTCGTTTTTCGTTCCTCCTCCAAACAACGTTTCTGAACCGGTTAGAACGAAATGAAAACCGGTTAGAACGTTATTCTCAAACCATGTAATGAATATGCTATTAGCCCTAATAAGTAATAATGCCTAAACATGACTACATTTTTATAGATGGTAATAAAGCCATACATTTCATGGTGCATAGTATCCAACAAAATCAAACCCTTAGATGTCGTAAGAACTATATTATTATACGACTTAAATAAGGCAACACATTTACATATACAATACAGGAAGCGTAGTGTAGGAGTATGCAATCTCAGTCGTCGTAAAGACATGAATCACTCATTATTTATTAATATTGCATATGGTAAAACTATATTAATTCGTAATATCACCAGCCCACTAATTAAATAAACCTAATCAATGACGTCAATGATTAGACTGGAACATGAAACATGTGGTTCTCCAAGGACTCGAACTTAGGACACTCACATCAAAATTCGGCGCACCAAGCATTAGGCTATGAACATAGTTAAACATTTAAGCACATACTCACGATATATAATCCCTTTTCGAATACTGGATATTAATCTAAGCATACTCTTAAACCAAACTGCAGTATAATAGTTTAACGATTGCACGATTGGAAGGTGTAATAAAATAAGGGAACATGATGCATATCACGAAGACATAAATTCATATTTATATAAGGTAAACAATAGTTATTCTTCAAAAATTAAATGAAAAGTGGTGCATATGATGCTATTTGAAACAAAACCACATCGTCAATTGCCAAGTGAAGAAATACAGTAGACTTAATTAATGTATGTATGTAATACAGATGCATTTACTTAAATAATTTGGCTACTGGAAGTGAAAATGATTAGTGACCAAATATGGCATGGAACGAAAAAATAAAGTTATTAACCGGTTACAGGGATTTCAAAATAGCGTTTTTGCTCAGGAACAGTAAATATAATAACGTTTTCGTTTCCGTTTTTGTTCCGAGCATAATTTCGTTCGTTTTGGTTTTCGTTTTCGTTCCCTTAAAGGCTTAAACCGTTTCCAAACCCTACAAGTTGGTGCAGAGTGCTTTATATGGTTTGCTTCTTGATGAAATTCTTTGTGACGAGAGAGAGGAAAAACAAGATGACACTGAAAACACGGAAGATGAAAGAGACGTAATAGCATTTAGTAAAGACGAGAAAGAAGAAATCAAGTTGTTGTACGAAAAGCTTCAGAAAGACGCAACAAATGAGAAAGAGTTAGAAGAAAGCTCTGCCTTGACGAAAGTACGTTCACTGCTGTCTGAGAAAATGGAAAGATTGGGAGAAGCATCTAGAACGGCAAAGCTTTAGATTCAATACATGGAGTACGTAAATGTCATCAAGATGTTCATTGCAAGTGAAAGAACCGGAAACTGGCAACTTCACTAGGATGCTATCTTTAAAATGCTGAATTTATTCGCTGCAACTGGACACCCAAACCACGCCAAAAGTGCACGCCTGTATCTTCAGATGATGAGAGATCTTCCCTCAAACTATCCAGATATTCACAAGAAACTCACAGATGATCAATGCCACACAGTCAGAAAAAGTTATCGTTTTGGGGCAGGACCTTGGACAGATCTAGTCATCGAACAATCAATGATGCGAGTGTTAAAGAGTCGGTGTGGACTGACAAGGGGACGTGGTATGACAGACTCAGTCATAACAACATGGATTCACAGTATGCATGCCTGTGCTAGCATCCACAATGTCATGACCGAGCTTACTCATAATCAACATAAAACTAGTGAACAACACGTCGATCTTGGTGCAAGTAGATTAAAGAGAGACAAGGCAGATCTTGCAAAATTGAAAGATTGGCTAGCAAGAAACAGTCCATTCAACGAAGAAGAACCTTTTCTCAAGAGCATCTCCACAGGATTGACTACTACTAAAGAAGACCAAATCAACTGTGATGATGCTGAACAAGTAGGGAAAGCTATTCAAAGACAGCTTGATGAAGTGCCTTTCTCAAGAGCAAAGATCAAACGTAAAGACCAGATACGTACACTAGAGTATTTGAAGAATGGGGTGCAATTTGAGAAAGACAAAATCCATGTCGATCCGATGCTACTATTTTCGCGCTTGTTGGTCCTCGTGGAGAGAGATGATGATATGAAAGAATGTTTTAAGTACGAGTTGACACCAATACCTACGTCACTATTTGACCACGGAATGATGCGGAAGCCAAACAAGTCAGCTTTAGGTAGAGCCATTAAGCAGGATGTTTCAGCAGTCACACCACCAGTCTCATCATTTCATGTACTTGACGGAGGCACACTGCTGCATAAGGTGAAGTGGCCACCTAAAAGCACATACGAAATCATCATCAAGCATTATGTGCAGTTTGTCAATGGCAAGTATGGTCTATCTTGCGTGGTATTTGATGGCTATGACAAAGGTCCTTGCATCAAAGATCATGTACACAAAAGGAGAGTAGGGAAGATATCTGCTAATGTTACTGTTGCATTGCAGAACAAACCTACATGGAACCAGGAAGCTTTTCTTAAGAATTCCAAAAATAAGTCACAGTTTATTTCATTACTGACAAAAGCCCTAAAAGATAAAGGTCATGATGTACGATAAAGCATTGGCGATGCAGACACTCAGATTGTTCTGGCTGCATTAGAATATGCTTCAAAAGAGGACAAAAGACCGGTGACAGTGGTGGCAAACGACACTGATATTCTTGTACTGTTGATGTTCCACTGGGAAGCTCACATGAACATCTTCATGCTGTCAGACGCTGGCAAGAAGCAATACGAATGTTGGGACATTGCAAGCTTGGTGTCATCAGCAGGAGGTTTGGTCACAAGACATCTTCTTTTCATCCATGCCTGGTCTGGTTGTGATACGACTTCAGCGATTTATGGTCAAGGTAGGCAATGTTATTAAGTTGTCTGATTCCCACTTAATACATTTCAGTTGAGACATCCTGCACTAGAAACGAATTATACCCAATAAAATACTTTTTGTAGCAGCTGGAATTGATATATCTGATATTTACTTTGCATGTGTGTTAATTCTTATATGTAAAACGTTCACAGGAAAGACTTCACTTCTGAAGAAGTTTCAGCAGAAAGATATTGAAGATTATCGCAAGATTGCTGAGATATTCGAAGATGATACGGCTTCAGCAGACGAAATTGGTAATGCTGGGTTAAGACTTTTTGTGAATTGGTAAGTAAAAAGCACGAATTGTTCATCAGTAGCATTATCAGTGTTTCAATACGTAATTTGAACTCATGAAAATAGCATTGTTTATGGGGAAGCTTTTCCTGAGAGAATTTGTTGTTCTTTCCTAGGTACAAGGGGAATGATGGAAATGATATTTTCGAACATCGTTACAACGCATTCATGCGCTTTGCAGCAACAGCAACTACTACCATAAAACCACAAAGTCTACCACCAACAGAAAGAGCAGCCTATTTTCATTCCCTTCGTGTTCGTCTGCAAGTCATTGAGTGGAAATCACTGATGAGCGTCACATTACCGGCAGAAGACTGGGGTTGGAAGCTTCAGCATGGAATGTACGAGCCAGTCATGACCGATTTGGCCCCAGCTCCCGAGAAGATATTGAAATTTGTGAGATGCATCTGCAAGTTGATGGGGAAAAACGTTTGTGGGACGAACGCATGCACATGTAGGAGAACAAGATTACGATGTATCTCAGCGTGTGGTCAGTGTTAAGGAAAAAATTGCAACAACGCAAAAGACGACATGGAAGGCGATGAAATGTCCGAAGATTTGAACATTTTCGAAATTCTGGAGTCAGAGTGCAATGTGTTTGTTGATGTTTAGGTTTATCAACATGATATGATACTTATTCTATCAATTTTGTGTTTAGTTTTCGAATATAAAGACAAACTTCGAGAATTTTTTTGGTTTCAAAACAGTGTGGAATTCAGAAGCTTTCACTTTCATCATCAATGACGTCATCAATAGGTATTAAAACTTTCCAAACCTTATTTGAAATCAATTAGATCTAATGTATGTAAAGTTTCGTCTTAAAAAGCTAAAGAATTTAGGAGTTATAATGATTTTTCAACCTGGTTTTATTCTGAAATTTGTGTAGGTTGGGCAATTTGGACAAAATACCCCCCGTTACTTAACTAGCTGCAAAACAATTTCCCCAAACGCACTTTGAGAGGATTTTGGATATGTTAATCTATATAAAATTGCGCTTCTTTTGATACCAAATTCATTAGTATTATATTTTTTTCCGGGTTTAATCATTATAAGGCCTATTTGTACTAGACTAGTGTCTCTCCTTCAATCTTTCCCATCAAATTCCATGGAAAGTGTTCAATATTGTATGGTGGGTTTTTTCTCACTTTTTTCCTGCCGGCCTCGGCTGGAGAGAGAGGTGGGTGGGGAGGGGCCTTCAACTTTGCTATTCTTTTACCTCGAACACGTATAAACTATAGTGGTAGTTAGTAGTCACACAGGCAGCCTCGTTCAGCCCAGCAGGACTGTTGCTGTATGTTCTTCCTTTCTATTCCTTCTCCTACTCCTCTTCATCGCTAACCTTGTCGTCGTTCTTCTTCTTTTTCTACCCCTCTTCCTCCTCCTTGGTGATTTTAATTTACCAGCAATAATATGGGACGAAATGTTATTTTTACCCTTGGGTCAAAATTATCGAATAACATACCGGAGAGGAGAGCGCTCTGATCTAACAAGTCAATATGCCGTTATAGTTAATAAGAACCATCGATTATAAACCTTTGACATTAAAATTGTACACTTAATAAATTTTTGGTTGAGAACATTTCTATATTACTGTATAGAGAACTAATAAACTCAGGTCAATTCTCACTAACGCAAATTGAAATGAAACTTTAATAATCCGTGACGTAAAAGTTCTGCAAAAAAAAAAAAAAATTACGCAAACTCTTAATTACGTTGTGAAATACGTTACGTATGTGTTCCTTTTAATAATAAACAGTCAGATAAGAAAATATGAGTGATATTGATGAAATATAAAAAGTCTTTTATCCGAGAAACGATTATATATTAGTGAAATATAAATTGACGCAAGATCTGTGACTCCTAAGAATTCGACGCTAAATGAGGAAATTATAAAAAAAATTGTCGAATCCTTAAAATGTATGATGTAAACTCTATCAAAATGAAGCTTCAGGAGTTTTGTGACCATGTTAGTAAGAAAAAAATATACAAACATTTTAATCCGTCTTGTTATGTGTAATTGCCAACAAATGATTAACGAAACCGAAGTCGCATATGGCATATATCCTTAATTAATATTTTCTTTTAGTTGCCACACACACATCAAAAATAACACAACATAACTTCCGTCTGCCCTCTGTCAAAAAGAAGCTTATTTTACAGATAAATCACAAGGAATAACGAACTGGGGATTGTTGGTAAACGTCTCAAATCAAATGATGTTAAACAATATATGTTATTTTTAGTGAATGACTATATAATAGTCATCCCGCGCATGGACAATAATATAAACACCTTTGAAAACTGACCAGATAAATAACTCGTTATCAGTTTTTTACTCATATTTTTCTACCCCGAGTGTTTTCTTCCCCCTTCCAGCAGTCGATGATATTAATTTATAGATAAGTTGTCTGTCTCTCTTTTCTATATTTCTCTTTTCTATTCTCTCTATTTCAATTTATCTCTTTTCTAATCTCTCTCTTTTTTATTCTCTCTATTTCAATTTCTTTCTTTTCTATTATATCTCTCTCTCTCTCTTCTCTATATTTCACTTTACCAATAGAATCTCCATGACAACCTGCAACCCTCGCGTCTTTACATGTAGATTAGGTAATGTAGTTCCTGTAATTCCCTTAAAACAAACTCGTTTACACCAAAAGGTCTGCTGTTGTTTGCTTTTGTCATTTTGTATTTCATTGTATTGCTTACGTATTTCTCCTCCTTCCTTTGCCTTCAGCTTTGCTATTATTTTACCTTTAGCACTTAGAAATTATAGTGGTAGAAAGTAATCACACAGGCAGTTTCGTTTGGCCTAGTAGGGCTCTTGTTGTCTGTTCTTCCTTTGAATTCCTCCTCCTCTTCCTCCTCCTCCTCCTCCTCCATTTCTCTATCTTCCTCTTACTTTTTCGAGATACACCTGCAGCCGCCACGCCTACCTAACCTCCTCCTTCTCTACCTTTGAAATTATGGAAACTGACCTGCCGAGTAGCAGAAGAGGAGGAGGAGGAGAAGGATAACAATTAGATGCCTGTTAGAATATTTAAGGAATTAAATAAAGATGATGGTGATGAAAATTATGTATGTATGCCTGCCTGCATGCTCTCTCCTCTCTCTCTTCTCTCCTCTCCTCTCTCTCTCTCTCTCTCTCTCTCTCTCTCTCTCTCTCTCTCTCTCTCTCTCTCTCTCTCTCTCTCTCTCAACACTTACACATGGACATGATACATAAAATAGGTTAAAAAGAGAGAGAAGGAGAGAGGAGAGAGAGAGAGAGAGAGAGAGAGAGAGAGAGAGAGAGAGGAAGAGAGAGAGAGAGAGAGAGAGAGAGAGAGAGAGAGAGAGAGAGAGAGAAGAGAGAGAGAGAGAGAGAGAGAGAGAGAGAGGAGAGGAGAGAGAGAGAGAGAGAGAGAGAGAGAAGAGAGAGAGAGAGAAGAAGAGAGAGAGAGAGAGAAGAGAGAGAGAGAGAGAGAGAAGAGAGAAGAGAGAGAGAGAGAGGAGAGAGAGAGAGAGAGAGAGAGAGAGAGGAGAGAGAGAGAGAGGAGAGAGAGAGAGAGAGAGGAGAGAGGAGAAGAGAGAGAGAGAGAGGAGAGAGAGAGAGAGACAGACGACAACAACAACATCAGCTGCAGCTCCAACAACACCAGCAACAACAACAACAATGACTACAGCAGGAGCAGTGGCGGGATGATCCCCGCTCCCAGCTTGACAGTCTGGGGCACCGGAGGAGAGTCGGTGCCCTCACAATGTTGCACAAGGCCCAAGTGCAACACTCTTCCCACCTTGCAGGACTTCGGGTCCCGTGTCTGTGCGTGCTACGAGGATGGTAGTGTCAGGTAATCTCCTCCTCGAGGCCCCGAGGACCCACACCGTGATGGGCCAGCGAGCCTTTACTTGGGCCACGGCGACACTGTGGAACGCCTTCACGGTTGAGGTGGATGTCGTGGCCATGAACACCCAGCAGGTGAAGGTGGCGGCCCACAGATGGTGCCGCTTACATCCGCCTTAGTGACCGTAAGGCGTGATACAGTGTCATGTCATTAGTGACACACAGTGACACAGTGACACACACATAGTGACACACATTGACACTTAGTAGACACAGTGACATACAGTGTACGGGTCAATAGTGCGCCTGACAAGTGCCTGTGACGGATAGTGACCCTCAGCCTGTAACACTGTGTACTTACTTACTACTTAGTTATTATCTTACAAGGCATAGCTTTCGGATAGATGTCCCCGGGACAGGGGACATCTTTAGCTTCTGCCACTTAAGGCCTTCATCAATCTCCTTACCAATTGTAGCCCCATGTCAACCATGATGTAAGTTGTTTAAATAAGAAAAAGAAAAAAAGAAAAAAGAGAGAGAGAGAGAGAGAGAGAGAGAGAGAGAGAGAGAGAGAGAGAGAGAGAGAGAGAGAGAGAGAGAGAGAGAGAGAGAGAGAGAGAGAGAGAGAGAGAGAGAGAGAGAGAGAGAGAGAGAGGAGAGAGAGAGAGAGAGAGAGAGAGAGAGAGAGAGAGAGAGAGAGAGAGAGAGAGAGAGAGAGGAAGAAGAGAGGAGAGAGAGAGAGAGAGAGAGAGAGAGAGAGAGAGAGAGAGAGAGAGAGAGAGAGAGAGAGAGAGAGAGACCTCCTTCCCACTGGAAAATAATTATAATTATCATTTCATTGGATTGGCTTTCTCATTTTCTTTTTCCCATTTCATTCGCCTTTGCACTGAACACCTGTACACACACACACACACACACACACACACACACACACTCACACACACATACACACATGCACGCACACATACACATGCACACACATACACACACACGCACACAAACACATGCACGCAAACACTCACACGCGCACACATACACACATAAACAGAAAACGGAGAACACACTCGCCAAAAAGGTGTGATTTTTTGGGTTACATTTCCTGTTTCTATTCATTCATAACAAAAATGATAAAAATAGGAATGGACGAAGAAGAGCAGATGTGTGTGACAGGAAAAAGTTAGGGATTTTGAATGAAGAAAGGAAGGAAGGCGGGAGGGAATCAATGGAGGATGGCGGTATTTAGGGATGAGAGAGAGAGAGAGAGAGAGAGAGAGAGAGAGAGAGAGAGAGAGAGAGAGAGAGAGAGAGAGAGAGAGAGAGAGAGAGACCAGAGAAGGCCGCGCATGTGGTGTGGTAATGCTAATCAACTAAACAACACGTTGGCCAGGTATCGTTCCCTTGATCCTGTGGTAAATGTTAAGGCGCCGCATTCTATTTTGTAATGATCCAGATATGACACGAGAGAGAGAGAGAGAGAGAGAGAGAGAGAGAGAGAGAGAGAGAGAGAGAGAGAGAGAGGAGAGAGAGAGAGAGAGAGAGAGAGATGAGAGAGAGAGAGAGAGAGAGAGAGAGAGAGAGAGAGAGAGAGAGAGAGAGAGAGAGAGAGAGAGAGAGAGAGAGAGGGGGAGAGAGAGAGAGAGAGAGGAGAGAGAGAGAGAGAGAGAGAGAGAGAGAGAGAGAGAGAGAGAGAGAGAGAGAGAGAGAGAGAGAGAGAGAGAGAGAGAGGAGAGAGAGAGAGAGAGAGACTCTTTACTGACAACACCATTCCGCCGCTCAACAGACCAAATGGGTCGGTGGTTGTCCGCGACAAGGACAAGGCTGAGCTGTTGGCAGCTCCTTTTGCATTAAAGATGTCGGTGCTAGACCCCTCACGTGAGCCCCCAGAAATACCATCCCTTACCAGGGCCTCCCTGGAGAGTCTCGCAATCAACATTAAACAAGTAAAAAATCAGCTGCGGCAAATAGATCCCAAGAAGGCGTTCAGGCCTGACAACATCAGCCCTCACCTACTAAAGGGATGTGGTGCCCAGCTCACTCCACCAGTCACCATCATCTTCAACAACATTCTTTCCTCGTCCAAATGGCCCACGCAATGGAAAGAAGCAAGAGTGGTGGCCATCCACAAAAACCCAGTAAACGGGACCCAAAAGACTACCGCCCAATTTCCCTCCTCACCACTGTTGGGAAAATCCTAGAGTCCCTCATCACCACCAATATCAACACCTTCTTGGACGCCCACCATCTCCTCAACTCCAAGCAATTTGGTTTCAGGTAGGTAAGGTCAGCTGCAGACCTGCTCTTCCTTCAGTCTTCTTCCTGGAACCACTCGCTGGATAGAGGAATGGACACCTTTGTTGTGGCTTTGGATATCGCTGGAGCCTTTGACAGGGTGTGGCAAAGGGTGTGGGTGTGACAGGGTGTGGAGGTCTCACCGCCAAGCTGAGGAGCCTGGGAGTACGCGGCGCCCTGCTGCAGCTCATACAGGACTACCTCCAAGACAGGAGATATTCACTTAAACTCTTCGCCATTTAATATTTTGCGAGACAACGTATAATATGGAAACATATCAATAGAAGCGGAAATTC
This sequence comes from Chionoecetes opilio, assembly GCA_016584305.1. Classification (NCBI taxonomy): domain Eukaryota; kingdom Metazoa; phylum Arthropoda; class Malacostraca; order Decapoda; family Majidae; genus Chionoecetes; species Chionoecetes opilio. Next base: position 126,332 of record JACEEZ010001837.1, read on the forward strand.
CTTAGCTTTCCATTGATATATTTCGTTTTCTGATAAATGAATTAGCATCATACATAAATTAGCGTTAACTAAATAAATAACATCATCAATCGGGAAAATTACCCAATTGATGATGTTATTTATTTAATTAACGTTAATTTATACATGGTGCTAACTCATTTATCAGAAAACTAAATATATCAATGGAAAGCTAACAAAATTCCGCTTCTATTGATATGCTCCATGTTATACGTTGTCACGTAAAATATTAAATGGCGAAGAGTTTAAGTGAATATTAAGTTCTTGCATATTTCTTCAGAGTTTCATAATGACATTTCTTTAGTGTGTTTTACTGTTTTTTAATTGATAATATTATAGAACAAACATTTACGAAGATAACAAGTATATCATTTATACTAATAAACCTTAATCTCTGTATTCATGGAACACTTTTTTTCCTTGCCGATCAGCCTCCACTGGTCATGGGCGGGTTGGCGCGGAGCCCCAGAAACAAGTCCAGTATATAGAAGTCTTTGCCCTGCTCATTCTTGAGGGCTGTGATGGTTGGCCCTCGCCCGTGGTGGCGCAAGCTGGATTTTCATAGTGACACCTGTGTTAATAGGTGAAGGTCCGTTTTCTGTGATGGTTAACCTTCAGTTAGGCTCATGCTGCCAATTTGGTGCTCCCTCCGTTGCACTTGTAGTCGCAATCGGAAGAATAGGTACACAGCATGCGGGTTTCTTCAGCCACTCGACGATAGATTTTACAGTTCCTCCTTGGTGGTACTTGAACTCGGGACCTTGTGCTCACCTCCCAGGCTCTTGTCGACCTCGTTAAAGATGGTCGAAAGAGTTGCCCCCGGCAGGATTCGAACTCGGGACATCGAGCTCACCACTGCAAGACGCTAACCATTCGGCCACCGCCTCCCCTAAATTCAACTAGATGAACACACATACACACACAGGGTACTCCGTAGTGTAGGGGAAGCACGCTCGGCTCACAACTGAGATGTCCCGGGTTCGATCCCCGGGCGGAGCAGGAGACAGATGGGCTGTTTCCTTTAAAACCCGAGCCCCTGTCCACCCAGCAGTTATTGGGTACCGGGTGTTAGCCGGAGGTTTGTGATCCGCCTCCCGGGGTGATGGTTTCGGCCAACACTAAAGACTAGGGATGAATGATAAGAATGTTGATATGGAGACGGGGCCATACGAGCGTTGCTCAGGCCCTGTAAAATAAAACTAGATGAACAACTAGCTGAATACACACACACACACACACACACACACACACACACACACACACACACACACACACACACACACACACACACACACAGACACACACACACACACACACACACACAAACAAAAAAGTATCCTGATAACAAAAGTAAGGAGGTGATTACAGTGATTAAGTCGCGAAAACAACAAGATTATTATACCTTACACCTGGGCTCTCTCCCCGTCCCCTTCTCTCTCTCTCTCTCTCTCTCTCTCTCTCTCTCTCTCTCTCTCTCTCTCTCTCTCTCTCTCTCTCTCTCTCTCTCTCTCTCTTTCTCTCTGTAAGAAGAAGAATATATAAGAAAGGAAGGAGCGCAAGAATGATATACAAATCAGGATGATTTAGACGAAATATATATGTGACAAAACTACCACGAGAGAGAGAGAGAGAGAGAGAGAGAGAGAGAGAGAGAGAGAGAGAGAGAGAGAGAGAGAGAGAGAGAGAGAGAGAGAGAGAGAGAGAGAGAGAGAGAGAGAGAGAGAGAGAGAGAGAGAGAGAGAGAGAGAGAGAGAGAGAAAGAGTTAAAAGTGACAAGTAAATATCTATTCGTGTCAGGCAGAAGGAAGGATAATAAAGGCAGTAAAGGATAAAGGGAGAAACATGAGACAAAGAAGGAAGGGAAGGGAAAGACGCTCACGTTTTACTGGAGAATGTATAGAATGAGCAGAATGAGCAGGATGCTCATTGATCCGTAATCATGCCAAATTTTTACTTCAACTTACCAAAAACTATTTCATTCATAGAAAATGTCAAAATGTTTCTGAAACAAATTCCTCTCGTGACTTCTGGCATCTAGCTAATAACATCTCTAACAATTTTTCTTCTTCATCTTTCCCTCCTATGCTTCACCCAGATGGCTCCACAGCTGTCTCATCTATTTCTAAAGCTGAACTCTTCGCTCAAACCTTTGCTGAAATTTCCACTCTGGTTGATGAAGGGCTTGTTCCTCCTTCTTCTCCATCCTCTGACTATATTATGCCTGTTATTAAGATCCTTCGTAATGATGTTTTCTTTGCCCTTTCTGGTCTAGATCCTCGGAAGGCTTACAGTCCTGACGGAGTCCCTCCTATTGTTCTCAAAAACTGTGATTCTGTGCTTGCACCCTACCTGGTCAAACTTTTCCATCTTTGTCTATATACTTCCACCTTTCCTTCTTGCTGGAAGTTTGCTCACATCCAACCTGTTCCTAAGAAGGGTGACCGTTCTAATCCTTCAAACTACCGTCATATAGCTTTGACTTCCTGCCTTTCTAAAGTTTTTGAATCTATACTTAATAAGAAGATTCTTGAGCATCTATCTCCTCACAATCTTCTATCTGTTCGTCAGTACGGTTTCCGTAAAGGGAGATCTACTGGCGATCCTCTAGCTTTCCTAACTGAATCTTGGTCATCCTCCTTTAGGGGTTTCGGTGAAACTTTTGCTGTTGCCCTTGACATATCAAAAGCTTTTGATAAGAGTCTGGCACAAATCTTTAATTTCAAAACTACCCTCATTCGGTTTCTATCCTTCTCTTTGTACCTTCATCTTAAGTTTCCTCTCAAACCGTTCTATTGCAGCTACTGTAGACGGACATTGTTCTTCTCCTAAATCTATCAATAGTGGTGTCCCCAGGGTTCTGTCCTATCACCCACTCTCTTTCTTTTATTTATTAATGATCTTCTAAGTCTAACTCAAAGCCCTATCCACTCCTACGCTGATGATTCTACCCTGCATTTTTCAACGTTGTTTATTAGACGTCCAACTCATCAGGAATTAAGTGATTCACGGAGAGATGCCACCGAGCGCCTAACTTCTGATCTTCCTATAATTTGTGATTGGGGCAAAGCAAACCTTGTTTTGTTCAATGCCTCAAAAACCCGATTTCTTCACCTATCTACTCGACAAAACCTACCAGATAACGATCCCCTCTTTTTCAATGACACTCAAATATCTCCTTCTACAATGAACATCCTTGGACTATCCTTTACTAAAAATCTGAACTTGAAATCTCACATTTCATTTCTTGCTAAAACAGCTTCTAAGAAGTTAGGTGTCATGTGGCGTCTGCGTCCTTTTTTTCTCCCTCCCAATTGCTTGCTCTCTTCAGGGGCCTTATCCGCCCATGTATGGAGTATGTCTCACATGTTTGGGGAGGATCCACTCATACAGCTCTCCTAAACAGGGTGAGTCAAAAGCTGTTCGTCTCATCAACTCCCCTCCTCTGACTGACTGTCTTCAATCTTTAAATCACCGCCGCAATGATGCTTTTCTTGCTATCTTCTACCGTTATTTTCATTCTCACTGCTCTTCTGAACTTGCTAACTGCATGCCTCCCCCCCTCCCGCGGCCTTGCTGCCCAAGACTTTCTACTCCTTCTCATCCCTATTCTGTCCATCTTCCTAATGCAAGAGTTAATCATTATCTTTACTCTTTCATCCCTTTCACTGGTAAACTCTGGAACTCTCTTCCTGTTTCTATTTTTCTACCTTCCTATGACTTAAATCTTTTCAAAAGAGCGACAAGACACCCGAACTAAATTGGTCCACCTCCTTTTTTTTCTTACTGTCTTCTATATAGGGACTGGCAACTAAGCGGGCTTTGTGTTGCCTCTTTTTGTTGTGCCCTTGGCCAGTCCTTTGTGATGTAAAAAAAAAAAAAAAAAAAAAAATAGTGTAAGTGGAATTCTGCAGAAGGCTAAGGAGAGATGGTGGTGGAAGAGGAAGAGGAAGAGGTGGAAGTGGCAAAACTAATAAACATAAGTAAGAAACATTTGTTTAGACTTGTATGTTTGTCTGATAAACATTTTTTTGACATTTATTAATATGAGGTGTATTTTTTCCCTCATCCTTCCTTCTCTATCTCCTTCTTTCACTTTCCATCATCCTTCCTTCCTTCTGACACCATATTCCTTCTTTTATCTTCCCTTTCTCCTTTTTCATTTCTTCTTAACGCTTTCTCCTCCTTCTCTTCTTTCCTTTCATCCTTCCTTCAATATTCTCTTCCTTCTACCTTACCTTCTTTTTTTCCTTTCTTCTTAAATTCTTTCCTTCTAAATTAATTATTTCCTCCATTCCCTCCGTCATTGCTTCCTTATTCCTTCTTATAGTTATTAATTCACTCATCCCTTCTTTGCTCCATAAAGATGAAAAATAAGGAATCATGTAAAGAGAATATATGAAGACGGAAAGTAAGAAATTAGCATCTTTTCATTTTATCTTTTTCCTTGTTCTTCTGTGACGCGGGAAGTTGAAGAAAAAATACATGACAACAGCAATTTGGATGCTTTTCTTTGTTTACTCCGCGATTTTCTTGCCAGATTTTTTATACAAATGCTTCTGTTTTGTTGATATTGCGGGATGCGGCAAGTACTTAAGAGAAGGTAGCATTTAATTTTTGTGTAACATTTATAGAATGAATTTTAAGTCTTACAGTTAGGTATTTTTTGCACACACACACACACACACACACACACACACACACACACACACACACACACACACACATACACACACTCACACACACACACACACACACTCCTGTGTGCGGAGGAAACTCCGTAGTGTAAGGGTTAGCACGCTCGGCTCACAACCGAGAAGTCCCGGGTTCGATCCCCGGGCGGAGCGAAGACAGACGGGCGGTCTTCTTAAAACCCGAGCCCCTGTCCACCCAGCAGTGAATGGGTACCGGGTGTTAGCCGGGGGTTTGTGATTCGCCTCCCGGGATGATGGATTCGGCCAACACTAAGAACTAAGGATGAATGATAAAAAATGTTGATATGGAGACGAGGCCATACGAGCGTCGCTCTGGCCCTGTAAAATACAACTAGATGAATACATACGCTCACACACACACACACACACACACACACACACACACACACACACACACACACACAACACACACACACACACACATACACACACACACAGGCACAAGGGGTACTCTGTAGTGTGGTGGTTAGCACGCTCGGTTCACAACCTAGAAATCCCGGGGTGATCATCTTAAGACCACCCAAGATGGGGGGTCTTCTTAAAACCCGAGCCCCTGTCCACCCAGCAGTGAACATAAGAACATCAGAACATAAGAAAATAAAGAAGCTACGAGAGGCCGCGAGGCCTACACGTGGTAGTTCCTGTAAGTGAATGGGTACCAGGTATCAGCCGGGGGTTGTGTCCCGCCACCCGGGGTGGTGGCTTCCCCCAACAATAAGCACCAAGGAAGCAAAATAAAATGTAGAAATGGAGACGAGACCATACGGGTGTAGCTCAGGTCCTGTAAAATACAACTAGGTAAACAAGGTAAATACACATACACACACACGCTTAGGGTATAGTACTGTATTATTTACTTAGTCCTTTTTTTCATTTCCCACCTAACCTAATAAAGTGTGGTTAAATATGGTTAATACAACAATACGGACCTAGCTTTTAACGTAATTGGATTGGGTTGATAAAGTTTGCCATAAAAAATTCAGGAAAGACGTGAGTGGGGGTCGTAGCTTTGGGGGCAAGAAAGTGCTCGGCGGCCCAGACCCCTTTTTTTTTGTGTGTGTGTGTGTGTATATGTGTGTGTGTGTGTGTGTGTGTGTGTGTGTGTGTGTGTGTGTGTGTGTGGTGTGTGTGTGTGTGTGGGTGTGTGTGTGTGTGTATGTATGTGTGTGTGTGTGTGTGTGTGTGTGTGTGTGTGTGTGTGTGTGTGTGTGTGTGTGTGTGTGTATGTGTGTGTGTAATGTATGTGTGTGTGTATGTGTGTGTGTATGTGTGTGTATGTGTGTGTGTGTTTGTTAGTGTGTATGTGTGTATGTCACCGTGTCACTGTATGTGTGTGTGTGCATGTTAGTGTGTGTGTGTGTGTGTGTGTGTGTATGTGTGTGTGTGTGTGTGTGTGTGTGTGTGTGTGTGTGTGTGTGTGTAGGAACTTATTGTTTATTTCCAGGTCTTATGCAATGACGATTTGTACTACTATTGTGCGACTACGGCAATGATTTTGACTATTATTACTACTACTTCTACTACTACTTCTACGACTACTTCTACGACTGCTACTACTACTACTACTACTACTACTACTACTACTACTACTACTACTACTATAACTATTTCTACAACAACTACTACTACTACTACTACTACTACTACTACTACTACTTTCTACTACTACTACTACCGATACCTCCACCCCATGTTTATTTATGAAATATACAAGGGCTCCACGAATTGGAGGTCAGTAGCCCCAACTCCGGTCGCTACTGACTGTGGCATCCAACCATACTACTACTACTTATCTACTATTTACTTAATTACAATCCTTATTTACCTCTTTATACTATCTACACTAATATGCCGCTCTCCACTACAGTGGCCTGGTAGTCCAGGCCAGCTATATCGATGGTTGTGGGGGCGGAATATCTAGTACCCCTGAGACATAGGAGGGCAGACCTGAGCAGGGAGAAGGAGAGACGGCACCTCATCCAGGCGACAACGTGGCTCCTTGGCTGGTGCTTCTTTTCTGCCATTACATCTGCTAGTCTTGAATAGAAACACTTGGCCTTGGGGCCCATCCCGCCGGACGTAGTGAAGACCAGGGGTGTGACGCTGCCCTGATCAACATGTTGAATCCTTTCCCCATACGCCCTGATTTTCTCCTGCTCATTCCTTTGGTGGGCGGCTTCCAGGGGGATCTCCCGGTGGCAGGCGGCCATCGGATCGAAGATTCTGATGACCATGAAGGCTCTCCGTCCTCTGGTCCAGAATCCACGAGCACTTACGTCCACCCGGGCCTCGTTGGCGGTGGTGACCGTCCTGTACTGCATGTGTTCGCCATCCAGGGGGAGAAGAGTTGGTTCGGTGGAGACGTCGCGGCACACCTCCCTGAACATACTGGCCGTCACATCCCTCACCTCATCGTGTCTGATGCACACGAATCCCCCCCTTTTACACGTCATGGTGTAGTTGACGTCGTTTGGGGATCCACATGCACAGGTTTTGGGAATTCCCTCCACTGGGCAGCCATACCTCAGAGCTACGGCGTCTACGAATTCTTGTTTGTTAAGGCTGAAGCCTTTTGCTCTGATAGGCAGGCATGTTAGCCAGTTGGACGCTCCCGTTTCCTGTGCAGTATGAATTTTCCTCACGGTATCATCCGGCAGGACGCCTTTTAGGCGTTCCAAGCTTTCCACTTGTGCACTTTGCCTGTTTCTAGAAATGGTTTTCTTTAGCTCCAAGATGCATTTTGGTCGTTTAAACCATTTGCGTCTTGAGCTATGTTTTTTTTGGGGTGAGGGAATGGGAGGTTGATGGAGTTTAGGTTTCTTCATCGACCAGTCTTTCGGGGGATGTGATCCTCTCCCCCCCAGTTTTGGGGGTAAGTGTCAGCAGCCCCCTCTCGTCATCCCCCATGATAGGGGATTCAGCAGGCTGGTGGGAAAGGGTGTTCCTGTGGATTTTTTCCAACGGTCTGAGGGGGGGCTGAGCCGGGGGATGGTGCGCTTGACGAAGCTCCATCGATGTTGAGGCCTAGAACTCTACTACAAAATACTTTTTATACTACTACTACTACTACTACTACTACTACTACTACTACTACAACTTTTTTTTTTTTTTTTTTACTACTACTACTACTACAAATCCCTCCCCGCCTCTTTTTTTGCAGCGGGAGCCATAGCCCACCTCGCTTTTGATGTGGATCCAACCTTAAAAACCCCCCAAAAAATACATACATTTACTAACTAATACCCCTAAATTTACAAACCTACTTATTCCTAACCTATCCACCCCTTACCCCCACTCTCTACCAATGGGGCCCTCGCAATCGGGGTCACCTATGTCCGTGTTAGAGGGAGTGGAGTATTCTCCCCCTGAGACACAGGAGGGAGACCGGAGGGGAAAAGGAGAGGCACACCTCACCCGGGGGGCGACGGAGCCCCTTTGGCGGTGTTCTTTACTGACATCAAGTCAGCTAGTCTTGAGTAAAAGCTCCTACCCTTTGGGGGGCCAGGCCGCCAGATGTGGTAAAGCCCGGGGGGCCGGAAGGTACCAGGGTCACTTGCAGGATCCTATCCCCATAGGCCCTTATCTTCTCCAGCTGGGGCCTGTGGTGGACAGCCTGAGGGAGAGCTCACGATGGGGGCGGCCATCGGGTCGGGGGACCCGGATGCCCCAAAAAGGCCCGCTGCCCCTGGCCCAGAACCCCCGACACAGATGTCCACGCGAGCATGGGGGCGGTTTTGCTTTTCCTGTACCCCCAGGATTCCCCCATCTAGAGGAAAGGGTTGGTCGGTGGAGAGTCGTGGCACACCCCCTTTGAGCATGCTGGCTGCAGGTCCTCACCTCGTCGGCCGATACAACAATCCCCCCTTTTTGCACGTCATGGGTGGTCGCGCTGTTGGGGGATCCCACACACAGGTTTTGGGGAGTCCTTCCACTGGCCAGCGTACCTAGAGCACGGCTCGAAATTCTTGTTTGTTGAGGTGAAGCCTTTGCTCGATTGGTAGTGATTTTTAGCCAGGGACGCTCCGTCTCCTTTCGATTGGATTTTTCTCACGGTGTCGGGATGGGATGGTCAAAAGGTGTTCAAGGTGGTTTTCTCCCCTTGCTGCCTGTTCGTGAAATCGTTTCTTTTGCTCACATCAATTTTGGTTTCGATTTCACCTTGTGCGTCCTGAGCGATGATCATCCGTGGGGGGACCGGGAAAGGTTGAGGATTTGAGGTTCCCCCCACCTCACCCATCTTCTCAGGAGAGGTGTTTCCCCATCCCGCCTAGTCTGGGGGGAGTTCGGGGCAACGCCCTCGCGTCATTCCTCGGACGGGAGATCTCGAAACGCGGGTATGAAGGTGTTCTTTATAGATTCCTCCAGCGGTCTGAGGAGAGGGCTGATGTCCGGGATGGTGCGCAGACGAAGTTCCACCGATGTTGCAGGCCATGGTGTATGCCGCGTAGGTTTGCGTGAGGCTCGGTTTTGGCCATGGCTGAAGGACATGGGACCCGTGCACCCACCAGACATTTCTCTCCGACTACTCCTTCTATACCCCTTGTTCCAATACAGCCCCCCAAGTGCCGCTGTCCTTCCCTTTCGTTACCAAAATTCCCCCTGCCACTAAAGTTTCAGCCCGTCATACTTGGCTTGCGATGAGGAAGGATTTAGCGGCTTTGGGTGTGTATTTTTGGGTAGGGCCTTTGGGCTTGTATTAAAACCCCCACCAGTGGCTTAGGTCCTGTAATTGCCGGCCCCTGAAGGTTCAGCATATGCCACCTGTTTCCCTTGGTTTTTTCAAAGCAATCACGTCTTAAAGGGCTGACACCCAAAGGGCGTACATCGCCGGGCCACTGGGTCCCCTTGAGTTGTTCCTTCCCTTGACTTAACCCCTAGCCTTATTGCTACCATCCTATTTACATATAATTTAGAGGGTTCACTAAAGTTTTATCGGCTATGTAGCCAGGGAAGGACCTTTGATTTTTATATTATAAGCTTTGTTTTTCTGTTAATGGATTTAAAAACCGCTTTTTTTTGCGTCCATAACAGAACCGTTCACAGTCTTCTTGGGCAAGATCTCCCTCATGGCGGGGATGGCTGCTTCCCCTCCGCCTTTTGCCCTGCGCTACCTGGAGGTTCCCCGCCGCCTTCCTCCACCTCCCTGAGCACCCATGATGCTTTTACCCACGACGCGTCGTATGATTCGCCAATCCCAAGGGGTCTGCACCCTGGCTTCTTGTCCAGGGGAATGAGGCGGAAGGCTGTGAAGGGCGAGTGGTGAAAAGTGGGGGGGCAAGTTTCCTTTAGGCTGCGAGAGCACTGCAGAGGTCACTAGCCCCACTGCCACAAATGGTGCTGCTCGCGGGCGACGCCACCCTCTCGCGCCCGGGGCCTGAGGGACCAGCACTGCCATGTTTTGGGAGGGTTTTTTTTTCCACACCATTTCCCCCGTGATCATTCGTAAATGACACTTTTCGGGGGTTGTGCATCCCCTGCAGTGATCCGGTTAAGCCCTGGGAGGAGGATGTTTTTCCCTCCAGCTGTCTGATGGTTCCCTTGTGAGGGGAACACACCGCCGGATCTTTCGTTGAGGCCCGCAGTGCCGATGAACGTTGCCTTGTGCCTCCTGTCGGCAAAGTACGGGTTTTATCCTTTCTCGGGACGGTTTGGATGGGGGTTCAGCATCATTCTGTAGGGCCCCTGGCCTCCTCCAGGGCTCGTTCGTTTGTTTTAAAGCCACGTTCCACTTTCTTGAGACTGCCTTTACTTTTTCACTTGTCTTCTCTTCTTGGTGTCTTTTGAAAGAAAAGTTTGGGGCAAAAGAAAGAGCAGTTTGAGGGAAAACGGTATAGAGGCGTGTCGGGGTTTTGAGTATTTTGAGGAGGCACCTTTTCCTTGGGTTTTTGCGGGTGGCCGGTTTTTGGTGGTTCAAAGAGGTTCTTTTAGACCATCCAGCTAGCTCGGGGGTATGTCGCCCACCCATTGGTTGTTTTCAGCCTCTGTAACCCTTCCATATGGCGTTCCTCCCCGGTTTCTTTTTTTGCCCCTCCGGGGTTTTGGGGTGGTGGCGGGGCAGTGGGGTGGCGGTGGGGGGTGGCGGCGGCGGAGGGGGGGTGGGGGCCCTGCGGAGGGGGAGGGGCGGCGCAACTGCATTGGTGGTGGCAGTGGCAGCGGCCCCCACCGCTCCCTCCTCTGTCCCCCTCGCTTGCTGCTGCCCCTCATCCGTGGGTCCGGCCCCGTCGTTTGGCCTCACTTCCTCCCCTCCCCGCCCCGGGGGGCACGTCCCCAGGGTTCCCGCCACCGGTCTCCTTTTCCTACAGGATTACATTTTTTCTGTTTTCGACACCAAAAACTTTGGATTTATTATCCTGTTTGGTGCATATACAAAACTTCGTCCGGGGTGAATTTGACATTTGGTAGATAGCATTACAGCAATGGGCACAAATATCCCGGCCCCAGGGAAAAACATGGTAAGAATGTTTTTAGCAATATTAGCGTATTGGGTAAAAAGTATTGGAATCAGAATATTAATGACGTTTAACATTATAGTATGTCTGATTGCAAACAGCGCTAAAAAACAGCTATATATAAAAGACAACGTTTTAAAGGTGGCAGGATTTTAGTTCTACAATTAATAAACAGCAATGGTCACAAAAATCCGGCCCGACAGGAAACAACCCCCTGGATAGAATGTTTGTAGCAATATTAGCAGTATTAGGGGAATAGTATATTGGAATTTCCCAAAATTAATGACGTTTAAAATTATAGAAATGGGGACAATAATAACTCGACAACAATCACAGCAATAATGAGAAAACTGTCCCCAAGATAAACAATATAAGATACAGTTTTTGTAGAATAGTAGTGGGTTTTTAAATTTAAAAGTAATTTTAAATCAATTTTTAATGATATTTAACTAGACTGCCTTGCGGTCATTTTAAAATAAAAATTTTTATTATTATTTTACTTTTAAAGGTATCACGTGGTGTGGATGGCTCGGGTTTGATATTAACATCTTCAAATATTTATTTACTAGTCTTTTCAACCATCTCAACCTTTTAGATAAAAGTGTTCCTAAAAGTTATGGAACCCAAATAATTTTCTTTACAACTGATTCACACCATTGCTTTTATATTTCAAGGAGCTTCAGGGAGAGATAGAGAGAGAGAGGCGGGGGAGAGAGAAGAGGAGAGAGGAAGAGAAAGAGAGAGAGGAGAGAGGAGAGAGAGAGAGAGAGAGAGGGGAGAGAGAGAGGAGGGGAGGGGGGTATATATATATATTTACACACATACACACTATACTACATAACATATATATAAAAACCCCACATACAACACATAAAATATATAACTATACATAACATTTACATATATACATACATACACATATATATATATATATATATTAATTTTAAAATTTAAAATAGAGAGAGAGAGAGAGAGAGAGAGAGGAGAGAGAGAGAAGGAGAGAGAGAGAGAGGAGAGGAGAGGAGAGGAGAGGAGAGAAGGGGAGAGAGAGAGGGGAAAAGGGGGAAAAGAGAGAGAAAAGAGGAGAGAAGAGGGGCGAGAGAGAGGAGGGGAAAAGAGAGGAGAGAGGAGAGAGAGAGAGAGGGAGAGAAGAAGGGGGAGAGAGGGGGGGGGGGATAGATAGAGAGAGAGATCTATATTAGAAAGGTGCGAGAGAAAGAGAGAAGAGAGAGAGAGAGAGAGAGAGAGAGAGGAGAGGGGAGAAAGAGAGAGAGAGAGGAGAGAGAGAGAGAGAGAAGAGAGGGGAAGAGAGGGGAGAGAGGAGAGAGAGAGGAGGAGAGAGGAGAGAGAGGGGGGATATAGAGAGATCGATCTGTATATAAATATATATATATTATAATATTATATATATAATATATAATACATTATATAAAAATTTTAAAATTAAAGAGGAGAGAGAAGAAAAGGGGAGGGAGAGGAGAGAGAGAAGAGAGAGAGAGAAAAGGAGAGAGAGGAGAGAGAGAGAGAGGAGAGGGGAGAGGAGAGAGAGGGGAGAAGAAGAGGGAGGAGAGAGAGAGAGAAGATCGATGGAGAGAGAAGAGAGAAAAGAAAGGGGAAGGAGAGAGAGAGAGAGAAAAAGGGATTAGGAGAGGGAGAGGGGAGAGGGGAGAGGGAAGGAAGAGAGGAGAAGAGAGAAGAGGGGAAAAAAATTTATGACCTGACCGTGACCCGCCTGTAATTTGATATCCGCCCGACGGATGCCGCCCCCAGCTCCCTTTCGCACACAACATGTCGCCTCACTAAAAAAACATTTGAGCATCTTTCCTCGGGAAAAAAAGCTTGTATTTCACAGAAAAAATTCATTTTGTTCTCAAATTTACTATTTACGGGTCTAAATTTTATACGTCCACCCGTTTAAATATACTACTAAACCTCTACTACTACTACTACTACTTCTACTACTACAAAAATACGCTTTACTTCTTATACTACTACTATACTTTAATACTACTACACTACTAAGCTACTTCTACTACTAACTACTACTACTACTTACTACTACACTAACTACTTTAAATTTCTACTACTACTACTCTATATAAAAATAATAATAATATAATAATACATTTTTTCTATATACTAATACTACTACTACTTCTTTCTAATACGAAATTTCTACACTACTACGCTACTTTTAAATACTATACTACTTCTCTGCTATTTACCCCCAAAAAAACAAAACTTAACACAAAGAATCTTGTCGTATGTGTGCTGAGTGTCTCGCATTTTTCCCTTCGTCGCCAAGGCACCGTTCTTAATAGACCTTTCCGGCGCGACATTCAGCGAGGAAATACCGTAATTAGTGGTGTGGCTCGCTTTATTTCCCCTCCACACACCTGCCTGGACACCTGAGGGAAGTAATCTGTGTTGGCCTGGCTGTGACACGGGAAAGAAAGAATCTATGTACCGCGTGATAGCATAGAGACGGAGTTAAGCGCCGCGGCAATGTGAAACCTTTGCTATATCAGACCTCATTCTGGCTTAGTAAGCGTATAGGAACTATTAAGAGGTATAAACTGTTTCAATTCCCGGGCTGGCCACGATACCCTTAGGCAAGGTATATTTGTGGTAGCCTGTTCGTATTAAGAATTGAAATAGATACCCAGATGTAAGCATGCGGCTCCCCCATTTTTATTTTTACGTATGTACCTAAGTGCTAAAGCCCGATGTCGGGTTTTTATGACGTGAAGCCGTAAAAAAAACCAATGAATCCCTTTTTAAACTGGAATAATGTGAAACTTTAAAATATATCAAAATTTGTATTATATATATATATATTAAATTATTTTATATATATATATATTTTATATATATTATATAGTTAACTTATCCCAAAAATTTGGGGAAAATAATATACTATAGGAGTACCGGGGTGTGTGTGTTGTGTGTGTGTGGTGTGTGTGTGTGTGTGTGTGTGTTGTGTGTGTGTGTGTGTGTGTGTGGTGTGTGTGTGTGTGTGGTGTGTGTGTGTGTGTGTATGTAGTGTGCGATGTGTGTATATATATGGTGTGTTTGTGGTGTGTGTGTGTGTGTGTGTGTGTGTGTGTGTGTGTGTGTGTGTGTGTGTGTGTGTGGTGTGTGTGTGTGTGTGTGTGTGTGTGTGTGTGTGTGTGTGTGTGTGTGTGTCTGTCTTTCTGTCTGTTTTGGGTAGCCGAAACTGTAAATTCAATTTTGATGAGAGTAGGCTCAAAAAATCGCAAATAAATCGTAGATGGTAAGCGGCTTGGTACCATGTCGATTTAATCATTTTGAAGTGGGGTTTCGGCTAAAAACACTTTAGGAGTATTTGATTACAGGAAAAACTCTGCGGTAACGTCTTGCCGCATTCCACACACTCAGTAGACTCATGGACGTTTGTGTGCGTTTGTGAGTGTGTGTGTGCTGGAATCACACGGAACACAAAGGGTTGGAATCACACGGAACGTGGTCTACCCCGAGGCACTTTGACCAGTTACCAACGACAGCAACAACACGATTGGAGTTTGCAATCACATGTTGTCTAATATATACTACTACTACAAACATCAATACATGGGTCCGAAGGGCCCACAAGCACTTGTGTTCTCTATTGAGGATCCCATAGCAAGGAGAAATCTCCTCCCCTCATTTATTCTTCTCTGTTCTTTTGTTCTTTCTCTTTGACTTTTTCTTCTAATATGACATCCATTCCTTACTCCTTCATTATATTAAATGTTTCATTCTTTCTTAGCCCTATTGTCTCACTAATATCTTATATCCTCTTCTTCCATCTCCATTCTCTCATAATTTATATTTCCTTTCCTATTGCATTAGTCCAGCTACACCTAACACTTCCTTGGCGCTGCAGAATTCCTCCAGTCGAGACAAAAGGTTAATGGGAGAGGAAGGAAAGATGTTAGGAAGTTAACTGATATGATGTAATAACCTTCCTTCTCTTCCCCTTTTCAATACCTTTCCCCTCAATTCTCCCCTCTGCAGCAGAGATGGAGTATTCGTATTCGGTGTTCGTTTTCGAATATATTCGAATATAGTATTTGGGCGTATTCGTATTCGAATAGTTGTTATTAGAAATCAAAATATTATCATTTGTATTCGAATACTTGGGAAGATTATTCGTACTTTTCGAATAATCTGACGGTGGTCAGTCGCTAATGTTCACAATGTAATAAAAATAAATAATAAAAATAGTAATGGTAATATAATTATTTTGTTTAAGTTTATACTATTGGGGCATGTAAAGAAGGTGGAGAAAAAAGAAGTAGAGGAGGATGAAGGAAGGAAGTAAGGAGGGTGGGAGGGAGGATGAAAGGAACGAAGAAGGTAAGGAAGGAAGGAGGATGTTGTTAGTATTAGGTAAATGTAAAAGTTAACTTAATTTATCGCTCTTGTTTTCATTTTTATTAGCTGTTTGATAGTTGTCTTGTAATTCACGGCCAATGCCGTTCACTTATCTATATCTGCTTTATCTCTCTCTCTCTCTCTCTCTCTCTCTCTCTCTCTCTCTCTCTCTCTCTCTCTCTCTCTCTCTCTCTCTCTCTCTCTCTCTCTCTCTCTCTCTCTCTCTCTCTCTCTCTCTCTCTCTCTCTCTCTCTCTCTCTCTCTCTCCCTTTGTTTGTCTATCTGTCCACGTATTACTGTTTTTCATCCCAACTTGATCTCCCACCCAGCGTCTCTTACCCTTTCATACTTGCCTTCGAAAACCTCACTATACCTACTTGCCTTGCCCTCCTTGTCTTGCCTTGCTTTTCCTCCTGCCAAGCCTCTCATCCACACATAGAAGAGGTTTTCCTGTCACCGCGTTCGTATCTGATCGAACTTTAACATCGGCCAAAAATAGAGAGGGAGGACGGTGTTCGGAAAGTCATGAGAGGAAGAACGCAGGGGTAAAAGAAGAAGAAAACAAGGACAGAAATGGAAATGTTAAAAAAAAATGAAGAAAAAGAGAGGAAGAGGATTTAGTTGGTGAATGGGTATAGAAGAAGAGAAAAATGGAAAGTGCAAAAAAGAAGTTTAGATTCAAAGAGAATGATAAAAAACCATAGAAACATAAAATACAGAAACCTATAAAGCGAGAATGACAATAATAATAGAAAATTAATATGATTAAGAGAGAGAGAGAGAGAGAGAGAGAGAGAGAGAGAGAGAGAGAGAGAGAGAGAGAGAGAGAGAGAGAGAGAGAGAGAGAGAGAGAGAGATTCCCCTGTAGACATCGTTCCCTCCAAGATGAAAGCAAGCCGGAAAATAGAGTTCGGCGCTTATTTTGTGAGGAATCAAAGGCTTAATCCAGGAACCGTCACAGCCACGGAGTCTTTTTATAATGGAAGAAAACATGCCACGTGGAGAAGACTGACGAGGAAATGAATATAAGAAGAAGGAATACAAAAGATAACACAAACACTACCAGATCCCTTTGGTCCTGACTCGGTTGTTCGATCACACTACACTAAAGGACTATGAGGGATAACATAATTCAGTAGAAGGGTTATCCTCATCTATCCAGCCCTCCAGTTGCCGGAAAAGAAGTGATATCATAAAACAATGAAATGCTGATTATAAATTTATGGGTAAACTAAAAAATATTCTCATTTACAAATATTCATTGTTTGTGGTGACTTCTTTAGATGATTGGATCATGGAGATAGTCTATAACGATCATGATCCTTGATATTCACTCCGGCCAAGGGTTAAAAGTAGGAGTGGTGGTCGTAAACTTTATGTATACTGGCTAGTGGCTAATTATAATGTAAGTTAAATGTAGGCACAGTCTAGTTGGTCAGAGGGGGTATGGTAGCATAGCCTGCCGCTTTCTAGGGTGGCAGCAGTCAATCAGACCCCAGTCCACTATACAGAGTACTTCCCCTTTAGGAACGCCACACACTCCATACCCCTTATAGCAGTAAACCGCGGTATGCCATGAACAGGAAAACGAAGAGGGAAAAGCGTGGTAAAAAGAACAGAAGGGAAGTGCCAAATGGAAGACCGTTCGTGTGAATGAAAGGATGCGATGGGACGACGTAGTGAAATGGTAAGATAACTAGAAATGAGATGGAAATGATGACTAAAGACGAAATGAATGATACAATATTGTTCTAAGTAAAAATGAAGAATATCTCAACATTAATATAAAGAAAACGTGTTGTTGTTGTGGAAGTGTTTGTACTGATACGTGCTTGTATTGATTACTTATATCAAAACATCAAAATAGTGATATAAATAAATCGAAAATTATTTACTCGAAAGTCATTATTTAATTATGAGAAAAAATGAGGCAAATGGCAGGAAATATTTGACGGTTTGGAAATAAGATAATGGACATGTGTAGTAATTTAAGTAAAGACCTGACTGACTTATTAATTGAATGACTGACTGACTGATTGATTGACTGACTGACTGACTAACTTATTGACACCCAACATCATCAGGGAGACTAATAATATAATTTACATTGAAGGTCAAACACAACACGGCCTTCTCTCTCTCTCTCTCTCTCTCTCTCTCTCTCTCTCTCTCTCTCTCTCTCTCTCTCTCTCTCTCTCTCTCTCTCTCTCTCTCTCACACACACACACACACACACACACACACACACACACACACACACACACACACACACACACACACACACACACACACACACACACACACACACACACACACACACACACACACACACACACACACACACACACACACACACACACACACACACACACACACACACACACACACACACACACACACACACACACACACATACATACCAGAGGTGGGCACCGCAAACGAAAATCCACTTCCGCAAATGCACTTCCGCATTCCCCAATCCTTACTTTCCACAACCGCAAGTCCGCCAATTTCTTGAACTTTGTATTTCCTCGACCGCAAGTCCGCACATCCGCAAACCAATTACGTGATATTTTCCCTGCATAAAGTGCAAAAGTAACGGTAACACTTTTAGTAGTGGTATATTATATATTTTCTAATAAATCACATGTCAATATTTTTTTCTTCAGTTGGAGCCTATAGCGCCTTTTGGCTATATAGTATATTTCTTTGAGGGCTCAGGTGGTTGGCCCTGCACATTCTGGAGGGCTGTGATGGTTGGCCCTCGCCCGTGGTGACGCAGGCTGGATTTTTATAGTGACACCTGTGATGGTTTGACCTGAGGCTCATGTTGCCACCTGGTGCCCTCCGCCGCACTTGTGGTCGCAGTCGAAGGTGGGGTTGATGCAGCATCTGGGTATCTTCGGCCACTTGACGATGGAGAAACAGTTGCTCTTGGCGGAACTTGAACTCGGGACCTTGTGCTCACAACTACCAGGCTCTTATCCACCGCGTTAAAGATGGTCGAAAGAGTTGCCCCCGGCAGGATTTTAACTCGGGACATCGAGCTCACGACTCCAAGACGCTAACCACTCGGCCATCGCCTTTCTTAAATTGATATATATTAGTATTTTGTTCATACCTACCCCTTAGCGCCTCACATATATTATTGCTCACATTTCACCTCCCCCTCATTGTGACCCCTCACTCATTTGATCAACTTAAGTGCAAACTAAGGAGTAATTTAGACTACACTACACTCCAAATTAAAGTTCATTGATATGATATCAGGCAAATAACCTCAGACTCCTTATTCAGAATCAACTGGTAGCAATTCCATCTTGAGCAGGTCCATGTTCCCCCTCTTGAAGATCAATCTCAAAATTATCGGAGGTCAGACTCGCCCTTTTGGCCTTCATGACGTCCAACCCCTGGGAGAACAGTCTCTCCACAGCTGCAGAGCTGCGCATGGCCGTGTTGCACTTAACAAACACATCTACCAGGTGGCATGGGAAAAGGCGGGGAACATGACTTGCTCTAGTAGGTTGTTCTGCTTTTCTGAACACCAACTCTCAAGCTCAGTCCCTATCTTGTTGGAGAGGCGGGTAGAGTTGGTGCCCTATAGTAGCTGTGGGACCTGGTTCTGAGGTCCCACTCACCCTGGACAATGCGCTATAGCCGCACAGGAATCGTATTCAAACTCGCCACGGTCACTTGGGAATTTGCGGACATATTTGCGTTTGCGGAAGTATTTCCACAAACGCAAATCCGCAACTTCTCTCCTTTACTCTTCCGCACATCCGCAAACGAATTCGCACTTGTGGAAGTTGCGGTTTGCGTTAGTGTTTGCGGAAGTGCCCACTTCTGACACACACACACACACACACACACACACACACACACACACACACACACACACACACACACACACACACACACACACACACAAACACACACACACACACACTTAAGCTTCGGTATTTGTTTTTTTTCAACCTTCCTCTTACTTTATCATTCACTTTTAGATGCAAATAATTCAGATTTTGGTTCTATAATTTCACAAGCACTCGTCTTCCTTTCTGTTCCTTCTTCCATCTCTCCCTTCCCTTTTTTACTTCATCATTATTCATTCATGCATTTATTCAACATGAGTTTTTTTCTCGTCCGTGTTCGTCTCTCTCTCTCTCTCTCTCTCTCTCTCTCTCTCTCTCTCTCTCTCTCTCTCTCTCTCTCTCTCTCTCTCTCTCTCTCTCTCTCTCTCTCTCCTCCCCCTTCACTTCCTTTTCCCTCTTCATTATCTTTCACTTCTTTTTTTCCTTTTCTTCCCTCCTTTCTTTTCATCATTTTGACCAAGCATAAATTTTTNGGGGGGGGGTTTTGGGTGATGGGGTGTGGGGTGGGTGGGGGGGGGGTGGGGGGGGTGGGGTGGGGGGGTGGGGGGGTTGGGGGGGGGGGGGCCTGGGGGGTGGGGCCCGTGGGTTACACAAAGAGACCTTCCTAGGTTTTGGAGCAATCAGACTGAGAAATTTGTATTCGTGCCCTGCGATAGGTTTTTAAAAAGGCTTTTTTTGTGTGTATAACATATATCCCAAAATTTAAAATTTTTCATTGAAATGTAATATCATCATGAATATTTTTAAGTTTTTGACATACTATACAATAATACCCTTTTTGGTGCTGGGCCCCAGCAAGCTCAACAAAAGTTTCGGACCATTGAAAAAATTCAGGGATTAAATTTTTTCCCCAGACGCGTGGAAAATTTTTAATTTTTGGGGACTTTTCCCTGTTAGGTCACCTATTTAAACCCTTCACTCCTTTTTAAATGCCGTTATTAGAAGAGTGATGGGAATTATATAAAACCCCCGGGTTATGCCCCGTAAGCTTCTCTTTTATTTTTCTCGTTTGTAAGTTTTTTCCCCTTTTTTCCTTCTTCCTTTTTCTCTTTTTTCCCCCTTCTCCACCCCCCCCCCCCCCGCATTCCGCGTGCGGTCCATTCGTGGGTTTTATTCGCGTCAGGAAAAATTTGGGATTAAAAAACTTTTCATCCTCCCCCCCCCCCCTCCTTCAGATCAGGAACATCCTGATTTAATGCCCTTTAAAAAAGTCACCATAGTGAAGATCACTCAAAAATGGATTGTTATCGGTTTTTGCTAAATTAAAAGTCGCCCAATTTTATGGTTCGCCTCCATTTCCCCACCCCTCTAAAAACGTGTTCGGAACTGGAAGAAATTCAAAAACACTTTTCCTCGGTTATTGGGTTAAACTATTAATTTTTTATATCCAAGTAACAGGACTGTTTTATGGCAGCCCTTTCTTAGGGCACTGTTTCTTATTTAATTGTTATTTCGGGATTAAAATCTTCAGGAGAGGCCAAGTTCAGGGTATCCAAAAATTTTCCCCCTTTTCCCGCGGGTCTTGGTTCCCCCAAAGGCGGGAGTCTCTCTCCCAATCCCCCCCAGGTAAGAGTACGGGCGTTCCTCCCATTTTCCCCCCCCCCCCCCCCCTTTCCTGTTATAAATTGTTATCTATTTTCCCCAAATGGGTACCCATGTTTAGTTTTCCCAAAAGTAAAGGAGGGGCCTGCCCATCCTTATAAATTTTTATTAACGGGGTCTCTTCCCCACTCCCCGAAGGGGACATCTAGGGCCCTTTACGAAAAGGCCCGGTAAGGTTTTTGGAAAAAACACACAAAAATTTTTACTCTTATATTCCCCCCTTTTATCTTTCATGATAAAAATAATATTTAGCGGTATGTTTCCCAAGTGAAGGGTAATTTTCAATAAGGTTTAGGGGGGGAGGGGTTGTCACCAGAGCTTACCTTCATCACATGTGAAGAGCTTCCTGTATCAAAGGTAAAGGGTTACTTATATCAGATTAGAGCTTTCCTATGTTGGGATGGAGAACTTCCTTATATTGGGTTTTAGAATTAAAATGTTTGTCTGTGATCTCAAACAAGAAACATACTACTTCAGCTGAATAAATAGGATGAATGTTTTAAAATATAGTTCTGGGTTTTTTAAAAAACCCCGGGTGATTTTTCTGCGTTAGGACAGTAATTCCCCCACACTTCCAAAAGAGTCAGCCTACTCGGTAAAATTTCCCGTATCAATCACGACTCCCAAAGATAAATCTAATATTAATATTATTCAAACGCGCCCAGGGAGTAACCCAGAGAACTACTCGCTTGAGCTGGTGGCAGCACTTCCCCTTAACTCATACCCTTTCCCCTTAACCTAAACTCCTACCCCTTCCCCTTAATTCATCCCCATTTCAGTACTCTCCGCAGCGAGAAGTGTTCATACTATAATCACATAGTGAAATCATAGACTAGTTTTCAATTCTCAATTCAAGTTGTAATCAAAAGAAAAATCATAATCAATTAATATCTTTTCAAAAACAAAGGCACCAGGTATAAATTCTTATAGGAATTTGGAAAACAAAATTACTCTTTTAAATTTAAAATACAGTATCCTTTGCGTGCGTGGCATGAATAATGTTAAATTGGGAAAAAGGAAAAGAGAAACTTTAGGGGAGGTTTTTTGATAAGATTTTTCATGCGCGCGACTGATTGGCCGGTTTAAAACCCCCACTCACACCCACGACTGAAAAACTTTACAAAAAAGGGAAAAAAATATCGCTGCCGAAGTGTTTTGCTCAGTTTTCTAGCAGCAAAAGAGAAAAAAATTAAGTGGGGGGAGCTTAAATAAGTAAATTTTATTTCAAGGGGATGGACAAAATGCCTTTAGTTTGGGTGACCCCTCGAAACTTAGCTGTGGCCAGTATGTTTTTACTCCCCCTTAAAATTAGGCAGACTGAGTATAATTGCCAAAGAAAGATGGGGGGGTTTGGGCCCTTTTTTTAGGGAATTATTTTGCCTTCTTTAGGGAAGACAGCAAATTTTTTCCGGCCGGATAGCTTAACTTAAGTCGGGGGAAAAAAAAGAAAATCTTGTATCAGTGAGGGGGGACGTCTGGATCCTTTGGGCAAACAAGAGAAAAATATCAAGGGGTTTTCAAGACATTGTTACTGGTGTAGTCATGTTTATATGCGAGGTTACCCGCCCTTGTCATCTCCCTGTCTTTTGAACACTACCCGTGGAAGCCGGAATTTTCCCATTGGAGGACAGACAATGTGAAAATTTGGGGTGGGGATGAAGCTCTGGAGTAGAGGGGTTAGGAGGATCAAGGGTATGAGGAAAGAGGTCAAGGTAGAAAGACAAAAACGGACAGTCGGGGGGGGGGGGAGAGGGGCTAGGAATGGGGGTTATTTAGCAAAAAAGGGGTCACTGTACAGCCAGGAGGTATGGGAAGTTCAGAAAAGACTTAACGCAGGATGACCAAGGAAGGGGAAAAAGGGGAGAGAGGGATAGGGTGAACAAAAGGGAAGGGGGGAAAAAAGGGAAAGGGGAATGAGGGGAAGAGGAGGGGCAGGGGGGAAAACTAGGAGTCAAAAAATAGGGAAGGGGGTAGGTGGAAGGTAGATTTTTCTCGGGGAGATTTTGAGGGTTTTTAAAAAAAGGTGGGGATGATGAGAGGGCTGTGAAGGGGGCGAGGAGTCATGTCTGAGGCTGACAGGTCTCCTCTAGATAGATAGGGTCTCAACAGGAAGTCAGGACGGGAGACCTGGGAGGCACAGGGTTCTTAGTACTAAGGTTTGTAAAGTGGCATGTGAGGAGCTGAGAGAGGGAGGATAGTGGATGGTTGGAGAGGGGAGGGAGAGGAGAATTTTTGGGTTGCCTACAAGGAGTCTTGAGGGCTATGAAGGGGTGTTGGATTGGGGAAGGTTAGAGGTCAGAGTATCTGGCCTAAGGATGGAGAAAGGGTTAGGTAGGAGTTTAGAGGGGGTACAGAAGGATCGAAAGAGACAAGGAGTGATAGGAGGAGGAACAGGTAAAGAGAGGGTTTTAACAGAGGTTGTGGTAGGAGGATTAGGAATATGGGCTGGGAAATAAGCTGGGGAGACGGGGGTAGGGGAACCTTTTACGGCGAGCTTTTTTGTGTGCTTCCCTCGGGGTTAAGCCATTTCTTAAATCTGATGGTTTCCATTTCAGTTTCGAACTGTAGACAGGGCAACCCCTGTAGAAAACCCTGTGGGAACTACCAGTTTGCACAAGGTGTGAAGTTGCAGGACATACGGAACGGGCAGGGGATTGGCAATACTTGGCAGGGTGGCCAAAACGCCAGCAAGTCTGACACTGGCGGGGAGGAAGGTGGTACGGTTTAACTGGGCAGTGCTCCCCGCCAACAAATGCTTTGAGGGAAATTTTGGCAATGTTGGTAGGGTACCTTCGGCGGCCTCGCGGGGGATTGAAACAGTTCCAGTGTAAGTGCCAAGAAGTGGGTCGGGCGCGATGTTGAATGAGTTGCTGTCCATGTCCGTAAGGTTGATCAGTGCATTAGCTTGGGCCTTGGTGTCAATTATTACCAGACGGGACCGGTCAGGGAGGGTACGCAATGAAACTTTGCCAACCTGCTGTTAAGAGGCATCTTTGGAAGCTTAAGGCATGTCCAGACGAGCGGGTTTGACGGGCAAACCATCGAAATGCCTGATCCCCCGTTAAGCTAAGTCACCAGCCTGAAAAGGCGGTGCCCGGTGACTTAAGGAGCTAAGACGCTGCCAGACAAAAGTTAACATTGAGAATCCATCGAAGGCTTGCCTCCCACTTATCACTTCGTTGTAACAGTTCACATTAGGAACTTTATACACACAGCAATAATTATGCTACACAATACTTTCTTCACAGTAGTATTGAGCACCATGTTTATCGTACCGCACTCTACAACCTACTGGCATCATCGGGCACGCCCGCCCATTCATTGACTGCCATGTGGACAACATTTACGGGCATGCCCGACAGAATTTGTCAGTCAACCGCACTGCCTGCCGGGCACGGCCACTCGTCTGGACATGCCTTTAGGGTGTTATCAGAGTAGGGGGCAGTGAAGAAAGTCCTTTTTGGAGGATCAAAATGTGTTGAATGAGGGGGGGGGAGGGAGAGAAAACTAAGATGGGCGTTAGGGTGTCCCAAAATGCAAAAGTTTTGAAATGTTGCACGCTCGTGTGTTATTCCGGTTCTCTCATAGTAAAACAGTATTGCGTTGAAATTTTGGGCGAATTGAGTAATATTTAGGGGTCCCGACAAAGTGAACATTTAGGTGACGTGACTCAAATTTCAGGATTTTTCTAAATTTCCACTTTTTTTCTCCCTCAGGTTATCAACATGGCAACAAGAGCCGCTAGTAATCTTTGGCTGATCGACAAGGCTCCAATCGATGAAATCACCGGAGCCCGGCTACCATCGAAGGAGCAGGTCCTCCTCCGCAAACTACCACCACCACCGGGAGATGGGGAAGACGGCGAGCGGGAGCAGGAAGGCGGTGGGGGAGGAGGTTCTCCCTTTCTGGTCACGCGCCGGGATTCCGACAACTACAGTAATACACGCTGGCACGAAGCTGTCAAAGCTGGTAAAGGCGTACAATGACCTCAAGAAGAACAAGAACAAAGACAGGCCGAAACATCGTATGGATGAGGAGATTTTCAAAGGAGACCTCCAAGAAATCTTCGACCTCGCACACTCCTCCTCTTTTCCAACGGGCAGACGTGAAGGACGAGGACAAGGAGTTCCTACGGAGTCAGAGAGAAGACAGAGGGGAATCATCCATGGCTGGAATTGACCTCGTGACAGCGAAGAAGGTGGAGAAGCAGGCCCGAGCGCGGAACTCGACTCAAGCGGCTCCGGGAACGTGAAGACAGCGACATTGCCAGGCTGACTGAAAGGGCGGAATCCCAAGCCAAAGCAGTAGCAGCAGCAGCAGTCCTGTGTCAACGACGTCATCACCGGCTCGTGGATCCCGAAGCCAGGGGAAAAAAAACTCAAACAGTCGCCATCGATCTCCGTGAAGGATCTTAACCTCATTTCAACTTGGGATTGAGAGAAGTTGTCGGTGCGGCAAGCAACGTCAACGTTTGCAGCTTCCGCTCAAGTTCTTGGAATGGACATTGGGAGTATGGCGGTCTCGAAGAGCACGGTCCATCGAGCACGAATTGCGGGGAGAGAGCAAGCCGCCGAGAAGATCGTGGAACTGCGGAACCAGGAGATACCTGAGAGGTTGGTCCTGCATTGGGACGGAAAACTCCTCCCGTCCCTCTCTGGCGATACGGAGGACCGCATCGCCGTCCTCCTCACAGGGGAAGATGACGCTGAGTTCCTTCTTGGGGTCCCGGCAAGCTCGGATTCGACTGGCAGAAATGTGGCTGCAGTGGTCTTGAAGGAGGTGGACGAAGCGGGCGTCAGGGACAAGATCATCGCCTTCTTTTTTCGACACCACGGCTTCGAACACTGGCATGGTGTAAGGTGCTTGCATTCGATTGAGCAAGAACTCGGACGAAGCTTGCTTTGGTTGGCCTGCCGCCATCATGTCCACGAGGTATCGTCAAGGATGTCTTCGAAGCCAGCCTCGGCTCTTCCTCTGGTCCTGACATTGGAATCTTCAAACAACTCCGTGATCGATGGTCCTTCGTGGATTCCTCGCAGAGAGAGACGGTGGAAACATCGGAGGACCTCGTAGAGTTCTTCGCCACCAATGACACTGCCAGCAAGCTGAAGGACGACGCATTGGCCTTCCTGAAGGAGGCTCTGATGTCGAAGAACCATCCCAGGGAGGACTATGAAGAACTTCTCCGTCTCTCCTACCTGTTCCTCGGTGGTGAAGGTCCAGCCAAACCATTCCGCCGTCCTGGAGCTCTCCATCAAGCCCGGTGGATGGCCAAGGCCATCTACTGCCTCAAGCTTCAGATGCTGAAATCCCAGCTGTCGCTGACTGGTCGAGAGAAGGCCGGAGTGGAACGAGTGGCCCTCTTCGTTGCTCTGGTGTACTGCAAGCAATGGCATGAGGCACCGATCTCTGTGAAAGCTCCGTTGAACGACTTGCTCTTCCTCGAGATCCTCAAGACATACCCTGACCAAACCGTTGCCAAGGCAGCAGAACAAGCCCTGCGACGCCACCTGTGGTACGTTTCCGAGGAAAACGCGGGACTGGCCTTCTTCGACTCAAGGATTGATGTGGAGGAGAAGAAGCATTGAGGTCAGAGGTCAAGGCATTGGACAAGCCCGCCTCGAAGAAGGAACTCAGCGATTGGAGGGAAAAAAGATGACGATGTCTTCCTCCCTCTCGTCCTTCGTCACTTCGAAGACACGGTCCTTCTTTCAGAAACTCGACACGGACGAGGGCTTCCTAGCAAAGGACCCGGCATTGTGGGAGGAGGATGACCGATTCAAGGACGCTCGGAAACGGGCACTTGGCCTCCGAGTGGTCAACGATGCCGCGGAGCGGGGCATCGCCCTAGTCCAGCGCTACCTGGGGTCCACGAAGTCGGCCGCACAGGAGAAGTATCTCCTCCAGTTAGTCCACCACCATCGGAAACTTGTGGGGCGGGAAAAGAAGGAGGACCTTCAAAAGAAGGCTTTCTGAATGGAAACAATGAAAACTGTCTGTTTTGGTTTCCTTATAAGTTTCTTTCTAAAAATGTGGGATGTTTTGAGTTTTTTCTTTGTTTCTGAAGGTTATTAGAAAATTGTTCAGTTTGTCGCGACCCCTAAATATTCTTCGAATTTCATCTAATTTCACAGGAACTCTTCTTATGCATGTGTGAACAGAAGTAAAACATGAGCAAGTGAAAAAAACATGTTTCATTTTTTCCCTCCATGATCTTGGGACACCCTAATGGGCGTGGGCGAGAGGAAGGTGATCGTGCAGACTTTAGTTATCCTGGAAGAAGGATGTTCCACCCACCCAGGGGGGTTACAGCAGGATATTTACACTTTCACTAGTCATATCTGTTCTATAGCAAGAATTCACCAGCATCCGCAACTTACATCTCAAATAGCTTTATGGTTACCTTTAAAAAATTCAGGACAGTTCTAGGTATTTCCCCTTATTAAGCTTCCTTTCATTGAGTAAATAGTGGAGAATCACTAAATTTCTACAGCAGACCCGCCATGGTGATGTGACCCACCACCTTGATGTCAAGGCCTCGCAGTTTTGCCTACCTGGTGTGTGACTGCCACAGAAACAGCACATGTCAAGAGGGTCTGCTTGCCCCTTTCAGATAAAATTGTATCGGTTTGAGGGTTTTTTTCTCAGTAAGGAAGTTCAGCTCAAATGCATGAGAGTTGTGATGTGGTACAACCGATATGTATCAAGCTATTAATTATTTTTGATACATAGTGACTGCACAATAATAGTTTATTTAAACTAATAATATGCTCAGTGTAATTTACCTACATGGTTCCACCCTTTTCATCGTTAGTTGAATTTTCTTTTGCCCAGTCTCAAATTTTGTTTGAGTTTATTTTTTTTAAGTTACTTAAATCACTTTAACCTTCTAAATTCATACTTCAAAGAGTGTCCGGAGATTAACGGGCAGCTTTCTCGGAGGGTAAAATTTTATAAAAAAAAAAGAAAAAAAAAATATTTGGGAGCCCTTCGGACTTACAATACCGATACTAATTAACGGGTAATATATAGCCAATCAATTAGTCAGACTCACGTTCAAATGCAAATTATCAAATAAAAAAAGTATGCTGAAAATATCAGTGGTCGCTAGACGACTTGCTCCAACAGTCTGGAAGATTACACGTTAGTGATGCCCCAAGCCTGTAACATGATATTTAAAATGTCTATAAACATGAAATGTATAATTACAAATAAACTGCTACTCCAGGCAGAAACACGTACCAGAGTGTAAAATACTACTCTAGTTATGACTAGAACAAACTATAAAAGGAAAAACAACACTATACATCCGTTTGTCTCAGGTTCCAGTATAATTTGTGGATATTATCTACTACTGAAAATAACTAAATATACTCAATTTGGCCGTGGGTTTTAGAAAGCAATGGTTTGAATGGAAACTGGAAAAATGTTATCAGTGAAGTAATGACTATCAGATTCAGGGAATTTTTTTTTCTTCTGTGAAAGAGGTCCAATCATTTACCACCCTATTTGTGAACCAATTTTCCCTTTTTTAAATCTACGCTTTTCCAGTTTGATACGGTTACTTCTTGTTCTACCCTGATTAATATCCGTAAGAACTTTTCCTACATCTCCTTTATTGTATCACTTTAACCACTTAAAAACTTCTATCTTCCTTACTCTACGCCTCTGGAGTGTAAATTTAATAGCTTCAATCTCTATTCATAATTAAAGTTACGCATCCCCTGTATCCTTTTGATAAATTATATAATCCTTCTCTGCACTGATTCTAACAAGGCTCTATCCATCCTGTAATACGGAGACCAAAACTGTACCGCATAGTCTAGGTGAGGTCTGACTTAGAGCCAAATAAAGCTTTAGAATAACATCAGAATTTCTACTTTTAACACTTTACAATTAATCCTAAAATCCTATTGGCTAGATTTCTAGCCTCAATACATTGTTTCCTAGGACGGAGGTCTGAGCTTATGCCCATATGGACAACTTTTAGAGGGAGGTTGGGGCAACTAACAATTACCATAACAACTGTCATTTCAACACCCAACCCCTCCAATTAAAATATAAGTGTGGCAGATCCTAAACCTCGCTAATAATGACCACTTTAAGGAGGGTGGGGCAAGAAATAGTCTCATCAGCCTGAGTCCATTGTTAACACTCAACACATTAAATATTACAGCATTTCAAAATAAACTTACGTATATGTACCTTTAACGCCTCACCCTCACAAAGCACTCAACACCAGGACTAAACAACTGCGTCTAGTCTCACTCTGGAGTAATGTTATGCTGAGAGCAGAATCTAAACCACCACTATCCTTGGTTATTACACGAGTGAGTTACCACCCTCCTGTACTACCTGTCTTGGCTGCCCCTTCCCCAGCTGCGACGAAGCAAAAATCATATTAATGACAAAAATACTATACATTAACCAGCTTCCTTATAACCCTTATTTGCTCACCAATATAAAACATTATTTATATCAAGATCCCAACACTACCGAGACACAACTTACCTGGGCGATGCGTGAAGCCAGACTGACACCAACCGTGACATACAAGACGACGCATCACGTAGGTCGAGACACGTTTCAGGGAGTCACTAGATTTGCTTCACTTGCTCGTTCTTCCACACACGCTCACCTTAACAAGCCAAGCAACAAGCAACCCTCATGGCTACACGTGCATCGCCTCCTGTATAAATATAATGATAGATTCAATAATTTTGTCCATCACCCATATGAAAGTGTGTTACAGATGAGGGCTGAAGAAATGGTCTTAAATAAATCGGTGAATCAGAACCAAATTGGTATGACGAGGTAGTTAAGGTCTTGTTCAGTCGCTGTCTTGGGGTGTGTGTGTGCGAGGATGGTTGAAATATTCTCTTCCTAGAATAGAGGCTACCAGCGATAGGTTCGAGGAAAGTTATGGTGAAAGATGTTTATAAGATTTGCAACACAATTACGGGAAATGAGATATTACGTACTTAAAATTGATATTCCCAAGGAAGGAGGAACTTTGCGGAAACTTAACAAGGTGGTGAAACAACTGCACTAATTGCACTAAACTGTGAACAGGGCCTAGTGATATTCAAGGTAGGGGAGGAGTTAAATAGCCAACAAACAACCAACAAATAAGTCAACAAATATTCACCTACGCGACACGCCTTGCCCACAATTACAAGTAAACATTGTAAACCAGCAGAAGTTTTTTATTTTACCGCATATTATGACTAGACTAACCTAGTCAAAATGTTAGAATTCACTCATACTATTAGTATATAAACGACAAGTAAATTAACGATCATGAAACACTTAAATAAACGGGTATTACGTACGTGGGAGTTACGTGTCTTACATTCCCTTGACAGAGTTGACCTAACCTGTTACCCTTAATAATCATACGACTTAACTCAGTTCTGCGAGAAGTATATGCCTCCCATTAACTCAGCTGATATACACTACCATATACTCGTAATATATCTTAGAACCATTGTATAAAGTTCTTTGTAAATAACAAAATAAACCATACATATGTAGTACCCACGAGTGTTCGGAATACAACCTGCCACACTTATCATTGAAATGGTACTTTAAACTTTTACCAATCTCTTTTTAGCGTGACAGCGATTACGTCACGCTTGAACACTTACAGTTACACCTTAACAAGCAGGCGACCCTCATGACAACACATGCAACGCCATATGTAGATTGAGTCACATTACCTGCATAAGATAGTTTTATATACTAAGGTTTATAAGGCAAGTGTCGTAAATACACTCGTGATTAGCACCGAATTGGCATGAAGTGGTGGTGATTAAGTCGTTCAGCTATCTGGCGATGGTGTGTGTGTGAGTGCGTGTGTCTATAATAATGATGAAAAATGAAGGAGCGTAGAGTAATGTAAATTAAGACACAGTGTTAGATTACAGCCACATGAATTACATACATTCATATTATGTACTATACAATAACAACCACTGCTTCTCGCATAAATATTACCACCATAACTTGCAGAAACCCTATCTCCACCACCACCACCACCACCACTACTCAATTACTACCCTAACCACCACTGCTTCTACCACCATCACATCAACCAATACTACTCCAACCACCACCACCACTACTACTACTACGTACTACTACTATTATCGCCACTATTACTACTATCGCCACTACTTATACCAAATGAAAAATATATGTACCTAAGTACGTAGTACATGTACAGTTGGAAACAAGAAACATAGCTGTTCATATGGCGGGGGAAACTTTTAAATGTTTTTTTTATTGAAGAGATCTGTCATTTGCACTACTTTCTTTCCCCCACAAGGGTCCTCCCTCCTTGCTCAACTACCCTGCCGTATACTATATATATATATACAGTCAAACCTCGATATAACGGACCTCGATGTAACGGGCTTCGGATATAACGGACTCCATTTGCGTGACTTTTTTTTTTTTTTTTTTTTTTCTTTCTTTCTTTCTTTCTTCATATTAGGCCGCTTATCGCCGCTCCAATTGTCAACTCAACATAATTGTATTATTTTCTCATTTTACTTTGGAATGCTTGGGTTTTAAGGAGTTTTGATGTATCACATATTAAGAATAAAGGAAGGACCCTGTTTTGCTAGTGTTAGTGTAGAAGGGGTGTATTTTTAAAATGGGGACTTTTAGTGTTATGGCTGGCCGCTGCTATTTCCCCCTTCCACCTCAAACCCAAAATACCCTTATCTAAGTTGACACGCAGTGCTAAAACTGCCAAATAGGACATTTTTTATAAAAATGCATTTCAAAACCATATAGTAATAATATATTAATAATAGTTTATCTGTAATATTGCCCTTTAAGGTCAGGCAGGGGAGGTCTAAATAGGAGGGGATAGGTAAAGGTCTAAAGATTATTTTAGTGTTTTTAGGAGGGGATACACGACGATACCTGATAGTGAACGATGTTCAAAGGAAAAGGTGAGGGGAATTCAAAGATATTGTGATAAAGGGAAATGGTGGAGGAGGTATAGATAAAAATGAAAAAATCTAAACGCCGGACCAATGAAGGGATCCCAGGGGGATTAAAGGAATGAAAAGGAGGGTTTTTAGTGATCGTTAGTGCACTTTTTTGGAAATTGGTTTGGGTAGGCGATGTGCCATTTTTTGGAGGAAAGGAAATTTGTTCCCATATTTAAAGGGGAAGAGGACTAAAGTAAAAATTTTCGACCCCTAAGTTTAAAACAAATGGTGGGTAAAATTTTTGGGAAACTATTATTTCAAAAAACTTAGAGACACTTTGATAAACATAGTTGATCAATGATTCACAAAATGGATTTACCAAGGGGTGGTTATGCTCACCAATTTTTTGAGTTTTTTTTGGAATTTATGAGACGGGAGATAAAGATAAGGATTTGATATAATATAAGGACTTTTGTAAGGCATTGACAAAGTACCAACGAGCGACTCTTAAAAGGTTAGGGGTCGGTATGAGGGAAGTTCATCATTGGTCAAGTTTGGTAATATAGGCACAAAGGGTTACAAATTAAAGGTTCCAAATTTAATGGGGACGGGGGAAATGGGGTTTCCCCAAGGGTCTGTTTTGGGCCATTTCTATTTTTTTTACATCAACGACTTGGAAGGGGGTTAGCAGTGATATCAGCAATTTGCTGATAACTAATAGGAGGATTATTGGTCACAGTCTGACGTAAACTATGCAGGGGACTTGATAAAATTAACGAGTGGGCAGTCAATGCAGAGGAAAATTTTAAAATTTATAAATGTACGTTAGAAAGTTTGAAAAAAACCCTGGGAATAGAACACCCTAAGCAATGTTTTCGTGAAAACAGAAGTGAAAAGATCTTGGAGGAGGGTGAGCCCAGACCCCGACCTGGAAACAAGCATTTAGGCCAGAAATAGAGCTAATAGAGATTGGGATTTATTACCAAAGTGTTAAAAGTAGAAGTGTGGAAGTTATTCTAAAGCTTTATCTGGCTCTAGTCAGCCTCACCTAGACAAATGCAGTTCAGTTTTGGTCTCCATATTACAGGATGGATATAGTTTTTGTTAGAAAAAGTGCAGAGAAGGATGACCAAAATGATACAAGGGATGCGTAACTTTAGTTATGAGAGGAGATTGAAGTTATTAAAATTACACTCACTCGAGAGACGCAGAAAAAGGGGCGATCTGATAGAAGTTTTTTAAATGGATAAAGGGATTTAATAAAGGAGAGGTAGGAAAAGTTCTTACGGCTTTTAACCAGGGTAGAACAAGAAGTAACGATTCAAGCTGGAAAAGCGTAGATTTAGAAAAGAAATAGGGAAAAAATGGTTCACAAATAGGGTGGTGAATGAATGGAATGGTCTCAGTAGAAGGTAGTAGTGCTGAGCCATTAGGGAGCTTTAAAGGGGAGCTGGATAGGTTCATGGATGGGATGAAAGGTGGATGTAGTAGTGTTAGGTGACAGGAACTACCACGTGTAGGCCTCGCGGCCTCTTGTAGCTTTTCCTTTTTTCTTATGTTCTTAATATGCAATACCTTTGACAGCCACGACTGTGTCTGGCTTGTTGTTTGTTTACTTTTCCCCTAGAGCTTGAGCTTGACTTGCTACACGGTCGGGTTTTGTTTTGATTATTTTCATTTATTTCACGTGTAGGAGCGGACCAAATTCAGCATGTAGTGCCAGTCACTGTTTACCTACAACATAGCTACACAGTCTGGTTGGTTGTGAAAATTTTTCCCTTATTTCACAATTTTTTTTCCCTTTTTTTTTATTTTTTTACTCTTGGGAAAAAACCCTCGCTTAACGGGCAATCGGCCCTTTAAGGACCACTCCCCCCCTTTTAGTCTGTTTATCGAGGTTTGACTATATATATATTATTTTATATATATTTATATATATAAATATATTATATAATATAATATATAAATATAATAATATTAATATTACACAAACCCGATTTCCCGGATATCGGGTTTTCGGAAAAAATTGAGGTCCGGGGGTATGTCGGTCTCGGGCAATTTGTTTTTTTTTTTTTTTTTTTTTTTTTTTTTTTTTTTTTTTTTTTTTTTTTACGTTGAAATGCCTGGTCCTGTTCGTAAATTGACCAAGTTGTCCGGGCGGTCCGAGCGTCTCCTGTTACCCCTGGTCAGTGTCCGCGCCTCCGCCAGGTGGCAGCATGCTCAGCGGTCGTATTGTTTACATTGGGCACAAGACACTCACAGTTCACCTGCACAGCCTCCGTCAGTCACCTGACTCCCACTGCCCTGGTGCAAGAACATTTCTGAGACTATTGAACACTTTCTGCTGCCTCCCGCCAGGTGGCAGCATGCTCAGCGGTCGTATTGTTTACATTTGGGCACAAGACACTCACGGTTCACCTGCACAGCCTCCGTTAGTCCCCTGACCCCCACTGCCCCTGGTGCAGGAACGTCTCTTGAGACTATTGAACACTTTCTGCTGCCTCCCGCCAGGTGGCAGCATGCTCAGCGGACGTAAAAGTCCGCGGCGGGGTAGTTGATATTGTCGGTTGCCGGACAGTAAATACTAGAGTAGGATAAACGTCCGGGGGTGGGTAATGGCATCGGACTATATATATACATATATATGTATACGTTGTAACATACATAAGTTGCTTTTTTTCTTACTATATGTCATGGAGAGAGCGAATATGGCTCATCAAATGAAACTCAGGTCTATAGAGTATACATGTATGTATGTATACTTTATTGACCTTGGGGAAACTTACTATGAAAATTTAGTCTTTACTTTACGAACTAATGAAAAAGGAGCCACTTAATGATATTACATTATAGCTCCTGTGAAATCAAAGTTAAAAATTTTCTTCTACCCTATTTAAGAATTCCAGATATTTTTCTGTCTCCACTACACGAGAAATAACATACTTATACATTTGCTGTATAAAGACTCCAGACAAAACCGTATCCTACGCACACAACTAAGCTACGTATGTAACTATCAATGGGGGGGGGGGGGGGGGGCACAGCTGTGTATGGGGAGGCACTATGGCATGCGGAGCTCAGAAGCATTCTAATGCCACATAGAAGGGTATTAGGGCATATCGTAGTCACAGGTCCAAGCAAATTATGGCCCGCCATGGTGAGTGGGGGGGGGGGGGCCTCAGGATTCTCATGTGCCACGTGCCCCCCCGTAGCTACGCCACTGGCTATAGCTGATCTGACGTTATAAAGGATAGAAAGATAACGAGGCAACAGCCATTACTTTGCAGGGAGGACTAAACAACCTCAAATCACACGTAAGCTCTCACTCCCTCCCTCCCTCTCCCGCTCACATTAGCGCCGCCAGGTATTTTGACAGGGACGGCCAAGGGGACACAGATCTAGTGTGGGGTGGCCATGGCATAGCCATTAAAAAGAAATGGTTTAATTTTCATTAGACCTCTGCTTCAGATTTGCAGTGGCCAATGAGC
Source organism: Chionoecetes opilio (assembly GCA_016584305.1). Taxonomy (NCBI): domain Eukaryota; kingdom Metazoa; phylum Arthropoda; class Malacostraca; order Decapoda; family Majidae; genus Chionoecetes; species Chionoecetes opilio. Next base: position 161,793 of record JACEEZ010001837.1, read on the forward strand.
TTTCAGGGGTCCCCTAGATCTGCCACTGCCCACTCATTCCTCTCACTCTCTCGCCCTCCCTTTCTCTCTACACTTAACTTGCGTTGCAGGAATATGAAGAAAAGCAAAAAAATAAAGTGTTTGTTTGGCCAAAAATCATCCTCTTCCTCCCCCCAACCTGACTGCACCCCACGTCCTGCCTCCTCGCTGGCTCGCGCTCGCGACTTGTAGCTCATACCGGATTACTCAAGGAACTCAACACTGCTTCGAAACACTTGTCGAGCCCCTTCCTCTATATTTACTTCATGAAAAGGCTTTAAGACAAAAAGCTGCTTACACCTGAATATTTTGGTTAGGCACAAGATGGTCATAAAGGTACTGGGCTCTTTTAAGTGGGGCTGAGACACGCAGCTTATAGTTTCACACATTTTATTCTAAAATAACATAATACATTTAAAACCCTTATAACTCGGCACTGTATAACTCGGAATTTGATATAACTCGCATGGCAAAGACAATGTTTTTTTTTTTTTAACACAACACACACACCCCACACACCACACACCCTATGCCCATAGCCCCATGTAGGCAGTAAAACTCCAGGGGTGGGATGGTAGGCCCTGGAGGCTCACTCGAGGGCTGGATGGGGTTGGCCCTCGCCCGTGGTGGCGCAGGCAGGATTGTTATAGTGATGCCCGTAATTAGAGAGGTTCATGCCGCCCCTGTGTCCTCCCATGCACTCACAGTCGAAGTGTAGAGTTAATGGACAGGGCATGTGGGTGTTCTTAAAGGGCCCCTCGACGGGTTTCAAAAAGATTTCAAGTGGATTATGGGTCTCACTCGGGATCGAACTCGGGTCTTTCGAGAACGCCACTCGGTGACGCTAACCACTCTGCTACCGCCCCACCTAAACTGCATCTCATGGTTTTCACTCGGCATATCATGTCCTCACAACCTCTTCTGTGAACATGTAAACAGAAAGTTTGCAAAAAATAATGTATCTCGGCATATTGATGTTATAACTGCATCTCTTCGCTTACACTCTGCATATCGTCAGTCGCATAAAGTCGTATTTTTGTCCTTTGATCTTTTCCTGCAAGCTCAGGCTCTTCAATTTCATTTTCCCTTCCTGCTGGAGACACCCTTGCGTGATGGAGCTGACATCTTGAAATACAGTACTGATGATGTAATCCCAAAACACGTAAAAATAGGTGGCCAAAGTAAAGCAAAGGTCGGGAACCAGCGTGTAGGCCCGTCAGCTGCGAGCTGTGTTTATGTCGTTTAAAGGCACCGTTTTTGGATACGAATTCCGTTTTTGTCGAAATTGAAAAAGGATTTGGTTTCTGCTTCAAAAACACAACAAGCTTGGTAGGAGCTGAAATAATAATCAATGCAAAACATTGCAAACAATATCACAGAGTAGTATAACGCACATTTCAGCAAGTGTTATTGGATTGGGATTCGTAATCCAAGACGGTGCTTGGACGACAAAAACACGGCTCAGCCTACACGCTGGTTCCCAATCTTTGCTTAATTTGCCACTATTTACGTGTTTGGGATTACATCATACAGTACTGTATATCAAGATGTCAGCTCCATCACGCAAGAGTGTCTCCAGCAGGAAGGGAATGAAATTGAAGAGCCTGACCCTGCAGGAAAAGGTGAAAGTGCTGGCAAGGATGGATGCAGGTGCGTCCATGTGTGCTATTTGTGCTGAGTTTGATATCAAATCCAGCACATTCTACCCGTTTTTTAATTTTTTTATAACCCATATCAGAGGAGGACATTGAATAACTCGGCACATTGAATAACTCGGCAAGGGCCAGAGCCCCTATCGTGCCGAGTTATAAGGGTTTTACTGTAGTCACATACAACATTATTTGTCTCTTGACAATCTTCAGGTCTTACTGACATCTGAACCATTACGTTAACACTTGACAAACATTCAGGATGTACTGTATATACAGGGAGGTCCCGAAGATACGAGCAGTTAGGTTCCACCTGGCATACTCGTAAAGTGAAATCTCTTATAACGAAACACATAACTAATGGTAAAATATAGGTTTGGTTCCAGGACCATCAATTATAAAAAACCAAAAAAAAACCCATGTTTTTCAAGCTAAAATAAACTGTAACAAAACACAACAAACACACAGCGTCTATATTACCCACACTGTACTACCTATTCTGTAGGGAAAAAGCATTCTGAAAGAGAAAATAGCACACAAAAAAACATAACTGCACATTAATTAACATAAAACATGGGATAAACAAGCAAAAAAGACGTTGTAATGTAGGGGACGCCCGCGTGATACAAGAGAAGTTTGTGTAGCGGTTTCCCAAGGTTGGGGCCCCACACCTGCTAATTACCCCTAAAGGTCAGGCCGCGCCATATGCTCAATTACCCTGCAGGTCAAGCCTTGCTAGGGTGGACCTGACTGCGGTCCCAAGGTTGAGGCCGCACTCCTGCTAATTACATACCCCTAAATTTCAGGGCCGGGCCTTATGTTTAATTACCCTTCAGGTCACGGCTTGCTAGGGGTGACCTGACTGCGGTCCCAAGGTTGGGGCCGCACACCTGCTAATTAACCCCTAAATGTCAGGCCGGGCCTAGCTTAATTACCCTTCAGGTCATGGTTTGCTAGGGGTGACCTGACTGCGGTCCCAAGGTTGGGGCCGCACACCTGCTAATTACCCCTAAATTTTCAGGCCGGGCCATATGCTTAATTACCCTTCAGGTCATGGCTTGCTGGGGGGTGACCTCACTGGGGTCAACCAAATCCCCTTTTGTCCAGCCTGGGAGTGGTAGGGTGCCAATTTTAACTTGATAATTTTACTCACCCAGTTTGAATGTCGTATCATTGGTTTTTTCGATCTCGTATATTGAAAATGGGCCCCTAATTTAACATCTCGTATCATCGGATTTGTATACCGAATGCTCGTATAACGGGGGACCTCCCTGTAACTGGGTTAAAAGTCACGTTCACTGCACAATAAAACTAAAACTCAGTCTTCAAATTTCACTCAGTCCCTACTATTCCCGTGGTTCCACAACAGCAGGAGACGCCGGAAGGGGTCCATTTTCGCTATTAAACTATTTCTGAGGGGGACTGTTTAACATCACAGGCAAGTGCCTTAGAACAAAGGTGGGTAATGAGGCCAGTATGAGAAACTGGTTGTTCGCTCGCTCCCTCTTGGAATCTGTCTTCCCTTCACTGTGTCCTGTTGTTTATACTAAATCTTTTTCAGGTCATTGTACAGGCCATGGGGCGCATGCTGCCGTATCGCTTCTACTCCCCCTACAACGCCCCTTATTTACTTCCGGGGGCCCAAACTTTGGTGCCGTATCGCTACTTTCACGCCCTATGTTTACTTCCTGTTCTACTCTATCCTCCTCACACACTACAAAATCATGTTCTTGTCATTGTTTTTCTCTGTTCTCCATTTGTTCGGCTGGATCCTGTTCACATTGTTTTTCGTCCACTTCTTCAATCGTTTCGCGGCTAGGGACAGACCTTCCCTGTCAAGATGACGTGTCCCTGCGTCATACTCCGGACGGCGCGCCGTACCTGGGCGATACGGGCGGGGCCACCGTGTTTAAAACCGGGAAAGAGTGGACATGAGAGAAGTGTCCGACGAGGGGACTGCGCAAAGCGCCGGACCGTCCACCAGACACCAACCATCAGTGCCATGCCTGTAGGGAGACCCGCGCCCACCAAGACCCATTACCCACCAGGCAGCCATACCGGGGGACTCCGTCGGCGGCGCCTCCACCCGGTGGATAGGAAGGAGTCTTGGTGCCAGGACAGACAGCTCTGTTGGGTGGAACGCCCCCCATAGGTGGGAGGGAGGCGTTGGGCAGCTGAGTCGGGACCCGTTTCTCCCACCCCGCCAGCAAGGGTGCTGGGGGCCCAGGGGGGATGGGTGGACACTCAGCGGCGCGTCGTCGACCACCTCATCTAGCGCCGGCAACGTGAAGGTATCGGCATGGACGCACAGCTGGGCCCAATTTGGAGGATCCTTTGCCTTGGAGGGTTTCTTTCGGAACTTCTGTAAGGAGCGGGAGGGGCAAACCATAGTAAGTGTGGTAGGTTGATCCACACTGAAAGCCCATCCTGCAGGTTAGCGGTGGAACGTCGGCCGGAACCTCTCCACCAACTGTTTTCAGACAGAGCGCAGCAGCATCGGGGGTGCCTAAAAAAGATACTTATTTCACAGACACTTTAGTCTGTCGTATAAATTGGACCCCTGGGCGGGCAAATGAGAAGAGCGTCATGTCTCCTACAACGCTCAAAATTTGTACCAACATGTACATGTTACGATCCTCTGATATTTGCCAAATTTTCTAGCATCAGGTGTTATTTGTACAAAATACTTAGGGTCTAGGAGGGTTTTTGGGGAGGGAAATGCATGAATCTCAAAAACATCAAGAGATCAGAAGGATCTCCCTTCATGGGTATGACTAAATAGTAACAAAGCGAACCTTTGAAGGCGGTGCGGTCTCGTATATACAGTACTTATATCCCGGTACAAGGAAAGAAATTCTGGTTCCGCAGGGAATAAAAACCCCTGGGAGCCTCAGTGAAGCTTTCTTAAGTATATCTAACAATACATCATCAGGAATAATTAGGGGGGGATGCATACGTCTGTAGCATCTCCATAAAAACCAATTTTTTCAAGTTGGTGAAGTCATGGTCTAGGTCTGACAATGCTAACTGGATTAATGAAATAGTTTCTATCAACCTTAATCACCTTCAATTTCCAAGGTTTTGATAGAAAATCTCCTAATGATACCCAGCGGCTGTTTCTGCTGCGGTTCTCTAGAGGGGATATTGCGGAATTAATATGTTGAGGTCTCGTATCGTTATTTTAAAGGGAAATCTCTGAATGTATGTTCAACTTTTGTCTTTCAGATTTAGTCAAGTGATTAAGGTTATCTAGGTTCTTGTGTATTTGTCTACTTTTTTCCTGCGTCGCTGTACCAAAAAGTAAGTTAGCAAGGGAACCAATAAAGTTTGCTGCTCCTCGACGATAACTTTGGTGTGGAGCACGACCACTCACTGATGTCAAGAACGCTTTGCTTCCTTGAATAGTTTACTGAACTCTCCGTGAAACCGTCTAAAGTACGCTTAAGCAGATCTACCGTTGGTATTGAGCGATTCATATGCTCCATACTCCATGCAACATCCGCTGTCAGATTCAAAGCATCGATCATTGGGTTGTAAATACAGCATCGGTTTTCACCTGATTGGAACTATATAAGCCCTCCCAGTAATTAGCATCCAAAAGCCGGAGTGAAGGCCAATCCTGCTTCATTGGTTGTTTTGTGCTGGGTGAATGGTTTCCAAGGATTGGAGTCATACCAGAGCCTGCAAATTGAGAGACGTTACGTTACTTTACGGCCTGCTGACTGATTTCTTATTGACTTTTTCACTCCCCTTATGATACTTCTTTGTACTTCTCACTCTGACGCATGTATTCGATCGGTCTGCCCATTATGAAAGGGTAATTCTGGGGCGGTGGTATTTGATCTTAATGGGCGCCGTGGAAGAGGAGGAGATTCTAATTCTGACTCATTATCACTGTTATCATTTGGCGCATCATTCTCGGGGATTACCCTCCGCATGTCATACTGGCTAGGTTTGTGATTAGTCACCCGCTGCTTCGTTAGTTATTGAGTCATCTAGAACAGGAGTAAGATGCTGCCTCACCTATGGGTATTTTAGGGGCGGATGTATCACATATTTACCTCTCCTTGCCATGGGAATGCTTGTTAATATTCCTAACATTTGACATGTCTAGACCATCCTCAGGTACTACTTTTACATTGTTTGTGTGTATTGACTTGATTTTACCCCCTTAATTCTCTTTATTTCAATACAACATCACTTATTTTAAATCGATGACTCGGTATGGACCTTCATAGAAAGGTTGCAACTTCTTTGGTTCTCCGGGTTTTCGGTATTTTTCCTCAAATATACTCTGTTGTCACCTATTTCTACTACTAGTATTTTTGTCCTTTTAAACCTCCTCTCATTTCAAAGTCTTCCCTCCTTAGGTACTGTTGGCTTTGTAGTGTATACTTTTTTGGATATTAACACTGTTTCTCTTCTGTAATCTGTGGTGTTATAAAAAGGTGGGCAAGGTTGCTCAAGTGTTTCATATGGCGTCCTTGCATCTCTCAAATATAGGAGGAAAAAGGGAGAGTCCTTTATGACTCTGTGATAGGCAGTATTATAGGCATGTGTTGCTGTAGGCAACCTTTTGTCCCAAGCTCTTCTATTATCTTAAACATAGTGTTCTTAATATGTTAACTATCGTCCCATTACTCTTTTCTATTATTCCGTTACTACTGGGGTGGTATGGGGGTAGTCCTTAAATGTCTTATACCTAACATTTCTGAGAGGCTTCAAACACATTGTTAATAAACTTTCGCCCATTGTCTGTAACGGCACCTCTGTGCTCCTTGTGCACATATAACATGCCTGTAAAAAGTTTGGTGCCATTTCACTAGCGCTCTTTGACTTCAACGGAAACTGCAATCAGGTACCTGGTCATCACGTCTATGACCGTCATAATATACTTATGTCCTTTTTCCCGAGGTATTTACGGGGCTCGAGATCCATATGGATCCTCTCATACGGAAGTACCAACTCTCGGGGTACTCCCTTAATGGTGCCTTTGCACGGTAGCTGGTTTTACAGCTCCTACACACTGGACAGTTTTTGCAATAGTTAGTAATAGGGGACTTTCATCCGCGGCCAGTATGCAAATTTTTTACACCTTGCCAACGTTGTTTTGGGACTACCCCGTGGCCAGCTGTAACCGCGAGGGGGAGCCAACGCCAATTTGCTTGGGGAATATGGTCTTTAGTTATACTATGCACCGATGCTCGCGACCATACTCATCGCTATAATGCTTATACAGCACATTCTCCTGAAATCATCATTTGGTCTATGGGGGTACTTCTTGGTATCGATACCTTACTCTCTTTACCTCGCTTCATACTTCTTTCACCGCCCTCACTTCCGGGTCCGGTATCTTGGCTTCTAATAACCTCTTCTAGGTTCCACATCTTAAATTCTTGCGGGCTTTTTTGAGTCACTACTTAGGCCCAATACTCGTCCTTCTATCTCTTTTTCTAGTACGTCACTCTCTTGTTGTATCTCGATAAATAATCGGCAACAACGTTTCTCTACCCGGTAAGTATTCTACCTCAAAATCGTACTACTCAAGAGTGTCTGCCAGCGCGCTATGCAAACTGCTTGGGCTTTTAGCCTTCAATATCCAGACCAGCGGTTTTGTGGTCACTCTGTATACGTACTTTATACCCCAAAATAAGGGGGGTCTGTTGACTGTGGGGCCCATAAATCACAGCTAATGCCTCTCGTTCCACGGCTGAGTACTTTACTTCCGCGGAATTTAATGCGCGGACTGAAGTACGTCAAAGGTTTTCATTTTTCCTTCCTCATCGGCCTGTTTAACACCCCTCCAAACAAAAATCTGACGCATCCGTCTGCAGGACGAAGGTCTTATTTAAGTCCCGGGAATTTTTGAGTAATTCATCTGTGAGCTTTTCTTTTAAAAAAACGAAGGCTTGGTGTGCGTCCTCATTCCATGTTATTGGGTGGTTAGCTTTTCGGTCTTTTCCTTTGTCCCGTTAATAGCTTGTGAATAGGTGCAGCTACTTTTGAAAAGTTGTAAATAAAATTTCTGTAATAGTTAACAAACCCTAGGAAAAATTTGTACTTCTTTTACCGTTTTTGGTACTGGAATGTTTTTCAGAGTCTTTATTTTCTGTGGTTGTGGTTTGATGCCATCTGCACTAATTGTGTGTCCTAGGTATGACACTTCTTTCTCAAAGAACTGGCATTTATCTATCCTAAGGGGACATGTTTGCTGGGCGCTAGTCGGGCTAATCACTTTTCCAAATGACCTACATGAATGTCAAAGGTAGGACCCAAACACAATGATGTCGTCTAGGTAGGGCCTGGGCCACTTTGCCCACTAAGCCTGTCAAAATGTGGTTGATAATCCTTTGGTACGCACTGGGTGCTGTTTTTAATCCGAAAGGTACCACTGTGTACTGTGTACACTGAAAGGTACCACTGTGTACAAACCATAAGGGGTGGCAAAGGCAGTTTTCTGCATAGACTCCGGGGTCAGTGGTACCTGATGGTACCCTGAGCGGAGATCAAGGGATGTGAAATACTTTGCTATGACCCAAAATTTGGGTTTTAAAATACTTTTAATATTAGGGATGGGATGTTTATCATCTACTAGTTATAATTTAATTTACGAAAATCAAGGCACAGCCCTTTTGCCTCCATCCTCTTCATTACTGGAACCAAAGGTGAATTATAAGGAGAATAGCTTGGCTGAATACCCCCTGATGGTGTAATAACTTTAGTTGTTCCTCTATCTGCGTGCGATATTTGATAGGGATAGGGTATGGCTTTGTAAAAACTGGGTCTTCAGTTTTCTGTTTGATTGTATGACAATAATAAGGAGTTATAGTAAGTGGCTCCTCTTCTAAGGCAAAAACCACAGGGTATTTGTCAGTGATGCTTTTATAGTGCTATGTTTTCTTTACTACTGAAGGGAAGAGGAATCTACCATTGCTCTTAGTTTTTCCTTCTTTTCACTATCTAGACTTTCTTTTCTTTGTGCATTGTTTTTACTTTCATCCTCTGCCCCAATGCTACAAGCCATAGCAGGTGGTTCTGCATAGGTTACTGTATACAAGGGATTATTTGACCTGCTACTATGTCCGGATTTTAAATGTAAATATTCGGGATTGGGTTAGCATATGGATTATAAATATACTCTTTCTTTTATCTTTATTCCTATTGCACTTCACCAACCCTGGATATAGGAACATGCCACCTTTTTCTCCTGCATTAGGCAGAAACAATCCTTCTGTAACAGCCCGTTTGTGCTTCCAGCTCAATGTATCCTATCATGCCTGGAGACAATGTCAAATCTGCCTCTGCCCTTCACCTTATAGGTATTTTTTTCTTCTCCTTCTTCTCCTTCCTCCGTGTCTATCCTGGGGATATTGACCCATCCACTCATCAGGGGCATCCCTACCTCTAGGTGGAATCCCCCCAAAGGTTAGTGCTAGTGTTCTACCTCCGTTGGTAGCATATACCGGGTGAATCACGGCCTCTTTCCTAAACATGAAATCAAGACCTAAAACTAGAGGAAGTGGGTAGGGTGATTCTTTAGAGATAATCATACATTCTTGCTTTTCCATCGTAGAAACCCATATTAATTTAAAATTTCCCTTACCTACGTAGGTATTTGGGCTATGCAAGGGCGCTTCTCAACTTATGTGGTTCCTCATTTACATAGTCACCATTTATGGCTTCAAACAGCCTTTTTCCCCCATTACTGTGAATGAGGATCCACTATCTATTACTGCTAATACTGGCGTCTGAATCGCCCCTACCCGGACCTTCAAACAAAATAGTTGGGTCCTTGCGTGGTAGAAGGCCATTAAATCCGGGGCCCAATTTGGCGTTTTTTGTTGTTGTAAGGGCCATGTCCTTCCATTTCTAGTGCGTAGTCTGTTGCCCGGCCGCATGGCGGCACCTCTTGACACAGGCGGGCGTTGGTACTACACCCGATCGCCCTTTTGCCCTGGCTGGCCACACATCCAGCATCCCTCTCTCTTGTCTGGGGAATCGAGTTGCAGCCTGAGGTGTCTACAATTCCTCGCAATGTGTCCCCTCCGGCCGCATTTTTAGCAGTCTACTGCCTGAGGGGCCTGAGGGCGTCGTTTGGGTTTTAAAATTTCTTGGGTATCCCTGATACCCATTCTCTTATCGGTGGCGCCACCACTGCTGAATATCTTTGTGATGGTCTATTGCGTGGTATAGCGCCGGTATTTGGTGTCGGCTCCACTATGGCCACTACCCCTCCTTGTCTTTCTCTTTTCTATATCCCTGTCTAGTAATTTCACATGAGGGTGGGCTTGAGCCCAAGCATATCCTTTGTTTTAAAATTCTCAAAGGATCTTTCTTCTCATCCGATGTCAAAAGAGTACTCATACGGGGGAGGGAAAACATGAGAGAAGGCGAGCACAGGAAATATTTTTTATACAATGGTGCAAAATTTTGCTCTTTTCGAGCCAAATCCCCCGTATGCTGTAACGTAATCGGATGTAGAAATCTCTCAGGGTCTCTCCTAACATCCTCCTCGCTGTACTTAACAGTTCTGCATGAGTCTTTTTTCTCCCCATCTGCAGGGTATATTTTTAAGAACTCCTCCTTTACCGCCAACAAATCTTGCCATGTTCTTTAATGCATTCTTCTAAAGATGCCCTAGCATTCCCTAAACAATATTGCTTAGTACGCTCTAGCTTACCTAGCTTTATCCCAGTTCAATACTGTTCGAGACTCGATGTCATTTAAAGAACTCTCTGGGGTTGGTGTGGCAAGGGAGATTAGGATTAGGTGCGAACTTATCGAGTCGCCCACAAAAATATTTTAAGCCAGTTACGCGCCCAAAATCATTTAATGTATGTCCTTGCCATCAGCATCGACAAGTCATCCGTAGTGATATTAAAGGTTACCCCCTACAGCCCCACCACCATGGTTGAATCACACCCATGTCTTCAAGTGATTCTTATCGCTATCGTCAAAAATTTAAGTTCTGATATATAAAACCCTGTTGGTTTACAAAGTCTACGTTAAATCTTTCAGTTGGAGTTCCTGACATTAAGCTACCTCAGCTGTTATCACTTCCCCCACATCAAATACTTTGTGTCTCAACCCCACACCTGACACCAGTTTTGTCGAGCCCCTTCCCTATATTTCTTTTCAAATGAAAGGCTTAAGACAAAAAGCTGCTTTCACCTGAATACTTTGGTTAGGCACAAGAGGTCATAAGGTAAACCCGGGGTCGTTAAGTGGGGCTGAGACACGCAGCTTATAGTTTCACACATTTTTATTCTAAAATAACATAATAGTCACATAAAAACATTATTTGTTTCTTGACAATCTTCAGGTCTTTTCTGACATCTGAACCATTACGTTAACACTTGACAAACATTCGGGATTGTACTGATATACTGGGTAGAAAAAATAGTCACGTTCACTGCACAATCAACTAAAACTCAGTCTTCAAAAGTCACTCAGTTACTTACTATTCCCGTGGTCCACAACAGCAGGAAGACAGCCGAAGAAGGGTCCATTTTCGCTATCAATCTATTTCTGAGGGGGACTGTTTAACATCACAGGCTAAGTGCCTTAGAACAAAGGTGGGTAATGAGGCCAGTATGAGAAACTGGTTGTTCGCTCGCTCCTCTCTGTGGAATCTGTCTTCCCTTCACTGTGTCCTGTTTTATACTAAATCTTTTTCAGGTCATTGTACAGGCCATGGGGCGCATGGTGCCGTATCGCTTCTACTCCCCCTACAACGCCCCTTAGTACTTCCGGCGGCCACTGGTGCCGTATCGCTACTTCACGCCCTATGTTACTTCCTGTCTACTCTATCCTCCTCACACACTACTAAATCATGTTCTTGTCATTGTTCTCTCTGTTCTCCGTTTGTTCGGCTGGATCCTGTTCACATTGTTCTTCGTCCACTTCTTCAATCGTTTCGCGGCTACGACACACTAAACCTTTCCCTTATTTCCTTCCCATGCCCTTACCTGTTGACCTTTGATCAATAATTCTTGACCTGTAACGTTATTTAAGTCTTAAATGTTAGTAAATGCGAGTTAGTAATAGTGTTGGTATAGTTTTGTAGTATTCTTTTTAAAGGTCCTATTGATAGGGTTCGTTAGTACTTGGAACTCATTAACAACGTCGCAGAGGATTTGTGGGTTGTTAAAGGACTGGATTGCTTTGTTAGCAGTGGCGTAGCAAGGTATCTATCAATGGGGGGGGGCACCTAGGGGGGCACTTGGCAAGCGGGGCCACTCTGATGTCCAAGGATACTATACTATTGTATTATCCTTGATAATGTCACATAGAAGGGTATATTTTAAGATTAGGTCAGTGGTGGGTATTAGAGCATTATACAGAATACGGCAGCCATGGCCTGTGGGGGGCACATGACCCCCTGTAGCTACGCCACTGGGTCCCTGAGGACATTTCCCCTCTACCCCTCTACCCATTTGCTCAACATAATAACGAGAGAGAGAGAGAGAGAGAGAGAGAGAGAGAGAGAGAGAGAGAGAGAGAGAGAGAGAGAGAGAGAGAGAGAGAGAGAGAAGTATAGGCAGGGGAGGTTTAACAAGGAGGGAGGAACCGTGTGGGGGAAAGGAAGTTGGTAAATGACAGATCCCATCGAAAAAAGACAGTGATGTCTCCACCTGCTCCAACTGCTCGTGGAGCCATTACATCGCTCACCTCAAAGTGGTGCTCCCTCAACGTCTTCGTCCCCGCCTGCTTCCCGGAAACCTAAACCCAGATTTCGTTAGCCGGATGCCACTTCACGTTTTCTCTTGGAATGCCTGTGGAATCAGAAATTATCCGAAATTTACTTCACTCAAGAGCTATGTAGGTCGCCACCACCCACATGTTATATTCATTCAAGCTTTTGTTGGTTGCCCTGTACCTGGGGAAGGGGCTCCCTCGCTTCCTGGCTACGTCTCGTATGTCCATCACGTCAGAAATGGTCTTGTCAGTTACATCCATTCTTCCATACCCCACCAACTTTTGCGCCGCTCTACTGATGATGACATGACCTTTCAGCTCTTTGAGATCGCTGTGGGTGATGGGAGGCTTCGATTATGTAATGTTTACTCTGCCACAGGAAGGATTAATCTCTCTGCCCTCCCTACACCAACGAATCATGGCACGATCTACATCGGTGATTTCAATGAACGACACTCTGCTCTCGGTGATCGCTTTCCTGCTCCGAATCGTAATGGGCTTCCTCTCCTCGAGTACATCCGCCGCCACTGCCTCACTCACTGGCCTACAGGAGGAGCCACGCACACCCGTGGGGGCACTCTGGACCACATTATTACCTTCGGCCTGGTGGCATCCAACGTCAAGTGTGTTTCTATTCCAGCCCTCTTCTTAGACCACGTTGCTCTTGGACTCCGGTATTCCCTACCAGTTCGACATTCCCTTCCTCATGATCGCATCTGTATCACTATTCCTCCCAAATATTGCCCTACCTACATCTCTTACATTTCCAGCCTTCTACCCCACATTTGATTTGACGTCACCTGACAAGTTGTATTCCTCCCTAGTTGCCTCGACACGTGACTTCCACGCCCGCTATGGTCAAACAGACCGCCAATTAAAAGGGCGCCCTGAAGCCCATGCCTGGACGCTGGATCAACGCATCCTTCAAGCGGAACGGAAGGCGATGGAAGATGGTCTCGCCTTCCAGAGGCAACCAACACCTGCTCGTCTACACCAGTACCAGGCGTCCAGAGACGATCTTATCGCCTTTCAGCAGTGCGTCTCTACTGACTCTTGGAGGAAGTACACCGACAGCATAAATCACCAGACAGGCGTCTGATCTATGTGGCATCTGATAAACAGGGTTATCAAGAGGAAACCCCCCAGCACTCTCCACCACAGCCCAGCTGAGTACACACAGGATTTTATTCATACCTGGTCTGAACAAGCACAAACATGCAACCTTCCCGCCCCTATTCAAGAGGCACTCTCTTCCCACAGAAATGTTCGCACTCTACGTCTGATGGCTGCGTTATTGCGGGCGGATGAGGATGACGACGTGGTCTGGGGTAACTGGGGGAAATTGAACTCCCGGGGACCCCCCTTTTTTCCCTCCCACAGAAAGTAGGGG
>JACEEZ010001837.1:176009-195186 GCA_016584305.1 Chionoecetes opilio
CAAAAAGAAAAAATTTTTGTACTAAAGCTGACCAGGAGAAATCAAATGGGATTACTCGGGGAGATTCACGTAATTGGGGGGGTTGCAAGCTGACAGACGTAAGGCCAGGGCAGTCATAAACTTTTAAACATTTAAATCCTGTAAATATACCAAGAAAAAAAAGACGCTTTGGGGGGAGTAATTTAAAAATTTATAAAATATACTATTTTTAATGGAGGGAGGAAAGAAACAAAGAGCAATAAGAGAAAAAAGGGGGAGAGGAGGGAAGAAAAGGAGAAGAAAGGAGGAGGAAGAGGAGAGGGAAAGGGGTGGAGGAAGAGGTAGAGAGGAGAGGAGAGGAAGAGGAAGAAAAGGGAGAGAGGGCAGGGAGAGAAAAGAGAGAGAGAGAGAAAGAGCAAGGGGAGAGAAGAGAGGAGCGGGAGAGAGAAAGAGGAAAGAGCGAGAAGGGGAAGGAGGGGAAGGATAAATAAAAAAAAAAAAGAGAGAGAGAGAGAGAGGATGATAGAGAGAGAGAGAGAAGAAAAAAGAGAGAGAGAGAGAGGGGGAGAGAAGAGAGAGGAGGAGAGAGAAAGAGAGGAGAGAGAGGAGAAGAGAGAGAGAGAGGGCGAGAGAGAGGAAGGAGAGAGAGAGAGAGAGAGAGAGAGAGAGAGAGAGAGAGAGAGAGGGGAGAGAGAGAGAAGAGAGAAGAGAGAGAGAGAGGGGAGAGAGAGAGGGGAGAGAGAGAGAGAGAGAGGAGAGAGAAGAGAGAGAGAGAAAGAGAGAGAGAGTAGAGAGAGAGAGAGAGAGAGAGAGAGAGAGAAGAGAGAGGAAAAGGGGAAAAGAGAAAAAGAGAGAGAGAGAGAGAGGAGAGAGGAGAGAGGAGAGAGAGAGAGAGAGCAGAGAGAGGAGAGAGGGATGGAGAGAGAGAGAGAGAGACGAGAGAGAAGAGGGGAGGGGGGAGAGGAGGAAACGAGAGGAGAGAGAGAGAGGAGAGAGAGAGGAAAAAAGAAAAGGAGAGAGAAAGAAGAAGAAAGAGAGAGAAAGGAAGCCGCCGATCAGCTGAGTCACGTGTTCCATCCTCCCCCTCCCTGACACTATCCCACGTAGCCTTGTACAGCATTGTTTATTACAGCCCTGCTGTTCTCATGTACTGCTTATTTAGTAATAACATGTCCATTAAGACCAATGTGTTGCATAAGATAATGTAATGCTCCATTACTAAAACATTAGGAAGCAGTGAAGTATTTGACGGGCACAACAGAGAGTTAATAAACGCACTATAGAAATAAAACCACCGTGCTCGGAGACCTCCATTCATTTTAATGATCATTTTCTAAGAAATAGTTCTAAGATAAATGAAGACGAATTTAACTTTAAAAAATATTCAAAAAATTTACCAAGTGTTTCCCTGTAGCCTATTGGCTCCTACCAATAAAACTCAAGTTGAAAAAGTTTTCACCACGCTGAAATCAGACACGCCTGGGTATCTCCCAAAATACTAAAGCAGGCCTCGTCCATAATATCTACTCCTCTGACCTGGTGTCCTCTGTGCCACTCACATCCACCTCCAGCCCACCCACCCACACCCAAGCCGGTGACCAGCCTACCCAGCTGTTCTTCCTTCCTTTCGGGGTTGATAAATGGGTACCTGGGGTAACCTGGAGAAGGTAACGTGGTAACCCGGGAGTCACACTAGCCCTGTGTCCCGGGGTAAACGGGTCCTCACCCCCCACAGGCTCTAAGGGCTAATGCCACGGAGATGAGCACTGAGGCCACGCGCAGCTTAAACGTATGCTCCCATCTTTACCACCCCAACCAAGACCAAGTGAACAAGTGACCAAGAGTGGGTAACTGTTCATCCCTCCCTGCCTCCCTCTCTACCTCCCTCCCCTCCTCCTCTCCCCGCCTCCCTGTGCTTCTCCCGCCACGTGCCTCGCATACCCAAGCGCTCCAAGCAAGTTAACATTATTAATATTCATTGTTGATTACCGCTGCACCCTCAGCTTGGCGCAACGGCCCCAGGCACCTCACATCCTCCTCTCCTCTCCTCTCTTCTCTCTTCTCCTCAACATCATCCTCCTACTCTCATTCTACCATTCTCACCCATCAGCATCCATTTCCTATTTTCTTCTACCTGTCACCACCACTAATATCACACCACCACCACCACCACCACCACCACCACCACCCCCTAAAAGAATACAATAAGAAAAATATCACCTGCCGCAGCCGCCGAGACCACCACTCAGCCGCCGCCATGAATATTAACGAGCGATATTAAAAAAGAACTTGCGTCGTGCTTCCTACTATACGCAAACACGAAGCAAGGAAGGCGTCAGTGTGGAGGTGAAGTGTGGAGGCGTCAGTGTGCAGGCCTCAACGCCTTGTGACGGGGATGTGTGTGTAGGCCTCAACGCCTTGTGACGGGGACGTGTGTGCAGGCCTCAACGCCTTGTGACGGGGATGTGTGTGTAGGCCTCAAACGCCTTGTGACGGGGACGTGTGTGCAGGCCTCAACGCCTTGTGACGGGGATGGGTGTGTAGGCCTCAACGCCTTGTGACGGGGACGTGTGTGCAGGCCTCAACGCCTTGTGACGGGGATGTGTGTGTAGGCCTCAACGCCTTGTGACGGGGACGTGTGTGCAGGCCTCAACGCCTTGTGACGGGGACGTGTGTGCAGGCCTCAACGCCTTGTGACGGGGACGTGTGTGTAGGCCTCAACGCCTTGTGACGGGGACGTGTGTGTTGCGGCGGCGGTGGATTGGGGAGAGTAATTGGGGTGTGTATTAGTGGGGAGAGTATTAGCGTGTGGACAGGTGTGAGGCAGAACTTGTTGGCAAGGGTGCACCGGCCTGTTGCAGGAGGAAGAGGAAGGGTGCATGGTGGTAGACGAAGCGGGGAGGGTTGAGGAGAGAACGAAACGAGAACAAGTCAATGACAGGAGGAGGAGGAGGTCGAGGAGGTTAATGGTCGAGGAGGTTGAAGAGTAAAAGAAAGGGGTTTTGATAGTAGTAGGCATCGGATTAAAAGTAGAAATAGGAGTAGTAGGAGGCAAGGAAGTGAGTGGCGGCGCCTCACGAAGGTGTGTTTGTGCTGGCCCGGTGTCGTGTGGGCAAGTGTCTGGGCCGACATAAACAAAAAGATAAGTATTGTTAAGCGCACTTAGCAGACGAAAATTTGCTGATCTTACACTTAAATATTTAAGAAATGCTTAAGTAATTTAACCAAAAATACTTATCCGATTTAAGTATGCTTAACAGGCACCAAAGTTAAGTGTCCTTCATGGGCATGCTCAAGTCTTTTCTCCAGCACTTAAGTCTTCACTAGGCCAAGATGGACGCACAAAAACAAGGAATAATCCCTCCCGAGGTCAAAAATGTACAGCCTAGAAAGACGTTATGGATATGTATGATGATGCTGACCTTATTAAAAGGTACAGGCTGGATCGCGAGGGAATAATATGCAGTTTCGGGAAAATATGCAGTTTCCGGAAAATATGCAGTTTCCGGAAAATATGCAGTTTCGGGAAAATATGCAGTTTCGGGAAAATATGCAGTTTCGGGAAAATATGCAGTTTCGGGAAAATATGCAGTTTCGGGAAAATATGCAGTTTCGGGAAAATATGCAGTTTCGGGAAAATATGCAGTTTCGGGAAAATATGCACTTCCGGGAAAATATGCACTTCCGGGAAAATATGCAGTTTCGAGAAAATATGCAGTTTCGGGAAAATATGCAGTTTCGGGAAAAAGTGTAGTTTATGACTTGCAAGATTTTAAAGAGAAGTTTCAGTTTTTCAGCTTAATATGTGATGTTTTCCCTAATGGAGATAGGTTTTTTTTTACTGTACAAGCCTAAAAAAAGTGAGTGTTTTGCAATTTGAAGAAGTGATGAGAAATTTCTACTAATAAACTTTTTAGACGTTTTGACGGGAAAAAACGCTCCATTTGCAAAAACATCAAATATTAACCAAATCAAACCATCAAACTAACCTGATATAACTTTCTAACTAACCTAACCTAACTCGGTAATTATGGGGGAGAGTTTCACGTTCGTTTTCAGAGACACCAACTATTTTTTCTTGGCCTACAATAGGTGCTTGTTCTAATGGTGCTAGTTTTATTTTGCGCAATCCAAAATAAAAATGAAAAAAAAAATGAAACCTAATCTAACCTTGTTTTAATGAAACCTAACCTAACCTAACCTAACAGATTTTAAAGAAACCTAACCTAACCTTAACCACAAAATATACTTTTCTTTTTTTTCTTTTTTTTGGTTTGCGCAGAATAAAACTAGCACCATTAGAACAAGCACCTATTGTAGGCCAAGAAAAAATAGTTGGCGTCTCTGAAAACGAACGTGAAACTCTCCTCCATTATAACCCCTAACTCTCTAACTAACCTAATCTAAATATTAGCCTTTTTAATTTCCGACAGCGGTAATACAGGTTAGAAATATTCCTTATGGTGAGAACAAAACGTTTAGATTTAAAACCACCAATCATATATTGTTTTAAACTGCACATATACCGTCACAAGTCATTATATTACCCATTTGGTACATTTTCGTTATTAGACACCACTGATTTCTAGGTAGAGTCTTTGCTTACCTGAATTTTTTTTGTGTGTATTGATTTAATCGGGTAAAATTCTAGAGTCCTATCCCGCCCTTATTTGTGTTTTTTCTTCTCTCCAAACCTTCACAGATCCCTTCACATACCTCTACCGTAAAACGTAATTATGAAGTGGGGGAGAGATGCCCCACAACCAGCCTAAACAACTCCCCCTTGGAACTAAAAAAAAAAAAAAGTTTTAAACGCTATAACCTAACCTAACTCTTAGCGAGCACCCCCCCTAAAAAGAAAATACTAACCTAACCTCAATAAAACTTAACCTAAACCCTGGTAAAATTTTCAAGTCCTTTTCCCCCCTTTAGATCTCGCATGGAGATTATTGGCAAGGGTAGTAGGTTATAGTGAGGTAAGGTTAGTACTATTTGGTAATTTATACTTCCAACCAGGAATTGAGTATGAGGTTAGAAGTGCTCTTTTCCCATGTATTTTTATGTATTAAGAATGATAGTCACATTAAAAATTGTCGGATGTATACAATTACAACTCGTCCATGTATTGTATTAAGCAGCAGTTTTACCATTGTAAGATTTAACGAGAGATTTTTACAAGAATAAGTAGGTAATTCCCGTACACTATCAATTATATATTTTTAATGTATTTTCAACCTTATATCATCCCATAAGAGTTTTACGGATATATTTACGTCATCCACATAATCTACTACCCCTATAAAAAACTCCTTTCCACTTCCCCGCCCGCATTCCCGACGGGTCCCTAGGATTGTTAGGGAGGAGGTGGATAAATGCAAAATGAGGCATTTCGGACGATCTTTAATGTTACCATCATTCTTAACACATCAAAATGTATAGAAAACGAGCACGCTCCATCTCGTTACTCTTATTTTAACTAACCTAACCGTTTCTGGCTGAAATAAACATTAAGCTATGTAAGTACATTTTCTTAGCTTTTTAGTGCTCAATATCGAAATTATACCCACCATTTAGTGTGTCCAGAAATGCATTTATCTAAAGCAGCTACATGTCCAATTTATTTGCCCATTTGTATTCCTGTATACATTCCTGCCTTATGCCTTGATACAGATACCCAAAGGGACCAACTGTATCTACAAACACCGTGTATTATTTTGTACTATTGAAATCCATCAGTATTTTCGCATAGAAATGTTTGGTGGTTTAAACATATATATCACTTGTTTAGAGGCAAAATATGATAGCCAGCCCAGTGGGCCAGCAGGGTAAGCTAAGCATTTGATGAATGCCGTTGACAGGATATGAAATGACCCCACTAATGGGGTCCTTTAAAAACTTTTCAGTCCTGCGTACACGGGATCAAGGATATTAGAAAGATATATAATATCCTTGCACGGGATGGACTGCCAAGTATAAACAAGTGGGCGCCACCCTGCAGTTGCCGCTCCCAAACAAAAATCATAATTTGCCCTCTGAATATCACATTTTGGTCCATATCTTTCATCACAAAGTTCATATTACCTTCCATTTACGTTGTTAACATATGAACTTCAACCTATAGACGGTAACACTGACAATTATTATAATTTAAAAGTTCATCTCTTTTGCACTATTCTGTTTTAATTTTTTGATGTTTTACTAAAGTTTTTTTTTAAATTTTTTACTTAGGAGCATGGCAAAAGCTGGAAGGTAACTTAACCATTTTGTCAGTAAAGTACTCCAGACAGGAACTAAGTGTTTTTAAGCTTATGTTTAAAGTATTTTTTGTTATGTCGGGGTCTAAAGGGGGTTAAAAAAATGCCCTTTTTTTCATTTACTATTAGAATGAAAGAAAAATATTAGCAATACTAAAAATAAAAAGCAAATCAAGAAATATGAAATAATAGAAAAATTTTGGGTGTGTGTGTGTGGGTGTGGTGTGTGTGTTGTGTGGTATAGAAAAAATAAAAATAGAAAATGACTCAGTAATGTGTGACTACTTTTTTTTCCTTACTTTTGAGCCATAGCACCTTTGGGCCCATAGTCCTTTTTTTACGGCCTAACGGCCTTTTTTACGGCCTATTTTTTTTTACTTTGGGCCCTATAGCCCGGCTATAGCCCGAGGCAAAATTTCCATTCATTTAAAGGTCTCATGGTTAAAATGATCCCTGTGTTTACCTGATACTGGGGTTTTTAACTTTCAAATGCTGACATTTAAAGAAGTGTAGTTTTCCCTTCTTGGCATCAAATATCAGTAAAATTATGCTGTGTTTACCTATAAAGGTTAACTATGAAAAAATACAGGACTTTAAGAAGAAGTTAGTTTTCCCTTCCCCTGGCACAAAACGTAAATGATGCCGTGTTTACCTGATACTGGGTTTAAAACTTGTAAAATACAGCTGACATTTAGAAGAAGCTTTAATTCCTTCTCTGGCATAAAATATCAGTCAATTATGCCTGTGTTTACCTGTTAATGGGGTTAACTTAAAAAATACAGCTGCATTTAGAAGAAGTGGGTATTCCCCTTTCCGGGCTCAAATTCGGGCCCCAGAAGCAGCAAGGGGGCAGGATTTTTCACCCGTTAAAAAATAGATAAGGTTAAGTGAGGGTTCTTAAAGATAAAATGTTTATATTTTTTAAAGTATAGATATTTTAGCTTTCTCTTCTCTTCTCTCTCTCCTCTCTCTCTCTCCTCTCTCTTCTCTCTCTCTCTCTCTCTCTTCCCCTTCTCTCTCTCTCTTTTCTCTCGATATTCCCTGTGAAAACCCCGTTTTTAATTTACCAAAAAAAATAACCTTAATCTAAAGGGGGTTTGTGTGTGTGTTGTGTGGTGTGTGTGTGTGTGTGTGTGTGTGGTATTCATTAGTTGTTTTCACTAGTTGTATTTACGGCCGACCACGCTGTATCCCCCGTCTCCATTCAACATTTTTATCTTTCTCCTTGGTTAGTGTGGGGGGAACCCAGTATATTTATAGGTGTAGTCTGAGCTGCCTGTTCCTTTCCTCCAGCCACTGAAGGTAAAGTGTTTTCATGAGAGCCATGTAGCCGGCGTGGGGGGTTGGGTTGGGGGTCAGCCCGCCACTTTTTAAGGGGATTTTGAAGGACGAGAAGTGTGTTGGTGTGTGGCTACCGGTTTGCCCGGGTCAAGGCGAGGGGGGTGGGGGGGGGGGGGTGGGGGGTACTTGGGGTGGGTGGGGCGGGAGGGGGGATGGTTGGGGGTACTTTTAGGTGAGGGGGGGGTTTTTATGCAGACAGGAGGGCGAAAAGGGTGTTGTAGAAGGCGTTTGGGATGGTCCCCCTAGGGCGGGGTTCCCAAACACTTTCCTGCTCCCCCATAGAAAGGGTTCCCAAACACTTCCAAAGGTCCCCCATAGCACGGGGGTTCCAAAACTTTCCAATGCGCCCCCCCACACAGGGGTTCCCAAAAAAACTTTCCCAAAGCGTCCCCCCCCCAGCACAGGGGTTTCCAATACTTTTCCCAAAGCGCCCCCCCAAACAAGGGGTTCCCAAACACTTTTCCCAAAGCGTCCCCCCCTAGCACAGGGTTCCCAAATACTTTTCCAATGCGACCCCCATAGCAAGGGGTTCCCAAAAACTTTCCAAAGCGCCCCCATAGCACAGGGGTTCCCAAACCTTTTCCCAAACGACCCCCCCTACCAGGGGTTTCCCCAAAAACTTTTCCCAAAGCGACCCCCCTAGCACAGGGGTTCCAAATACTTTTCCAAAGCGACCCCCCATAGATCAGGGGTTCCCCAAAAACCCTTTCAATGCGACCCCCCTAGCACTGGGGTTTCCCAAAAACTTTCCCAAAGCGACCCCAAGCGCAGGGGTTCCCAAACACTTTTCCAAAGGCCCCATAGCGCAGGGGGTTTCCCCCAAAACTTTTCCCAAGGTCCCCCATACCAGGGGGTTTCCCCAAAAACTTTCCCAAAGGTTCCCCCCCCAGGGGAGGGGGCCCAAACCTTTTAATGCGTCCCCCATAGCACAGGGGTTCCCAAAAACTTTTTCCCAATGCGACCCCAATAGCACAGGGGTTCCCCCAAAACTTTCCCCTGCGACCCCATAGACAGGGGGTTTCCCAAAACTTTTCCAAAGCGTCCCCCATAGCAAAGGGGGGCCAAACACTTTCCAATGGTTCCCCCATAGCCAGGGTTCCCAAAAACTTTCCAAGCGTCCCCATAGCACAGGTTTTTCCCAAAAACTTTCCAATGCGTCCCCCATAACACAGGGTTCCCAAAACTTTCCCAAAGCGTCCCCCATAGCACGGGTTTCCCAAACATTTCCAATGGCCCCCCCTAGCACAGGGGTCCCCCCAAAAACTTTCCAAAGGTCCCCCCTAGCCAGGGGTTCCCAAACCTTTTCCAAAGCGTCCCCCATAGCACAGGGGTTTTCCAAAAACTTTCCAATGCGACCCCCATAGACAGCGGTTTTCCCAAAAACTTTCCAATCGTCCCCAAGGGGAGGGGGTTTCCCAAATATTTTCCAAAGCGACCCCCAAGCCCGGGGTTCCCAAACCTTTCAATGCGTCCCCCATAGCACAGGGGTTCCCAAATACTTTCCAATGCGACCCCCATGCACGGGGGTTCCCAAAAAAATTTCCCAAAGCGTCCCCCCCAGCACAGGGGTTCCCAAATATTTCCCCTGCGACCCCAAGCACAGGGGTTTCCAAATACTTCCCAAAGCGTCCCCCATAGGGCAGGGGGTTCCCCAAAAACTTTTTAATGCGACCCCCCTGCACAGGGGTTCCCAAACACTTTCCAAGCGTCACCCCTAGCACAGGGGTTCCCAAAAATTTCCCTGCACCCCTAGCCCGGGGGTTTCCCAAACCCTTTCCAATGCGGCCCCCATAGCACAGGGGTTCCCAAAAACTTTCCCAAAGCGACCCCCATGCACAGGGGTTCCCCAAAAATTTCCAACGTCCCCCATAGCCAAAAGGGGTTTCCCCAAAATTTAATGCGTCCCCCCATAGCACAGGGGTTCAAATACTTTCCCAAAGCGTCCCCCATAGCACGGGGTTCCCAAACACTTTCCAATGCGTCCCCCATAGCACAGGGGTTCCCCCAAAACTTTCCAACGACCCCCTAGCACAGGGGTTCCCAAAAAATTTCCCAATGCGTCCCCCATAGCACAGGGGTTCCCAAAAAACTTTCCAATGCGACCCCATAGGGGGGTTTCCCCAAAACTTTCCAAAGCGACCCCCCCTACACGGGTTTTCCCCAAAAACTTTTCCAAAGCGTCCCCCCCAAGCACAGGGGTTCCCCAAAATTCCAATGCGTCCCCCATAGCACAGGGGGTTTCCCAAACACTTTCCAATGCACCCCATAGGAGGGGTCCCCCAAAAACCCTTTCAAGCGTCCCCCCCTAGACAGGGGGTTTTCCCAAAAATTTTAAATGCGTCCCCCCTAGGGCAGGGGTTCCCCCAAAACTTTTTCCAATGCGTCCCCCCAAGCACAGGGTTCCCCAAAAACTTTCCCAAAGCGACCCCCCCTACCAGGGGGTTCCCCAAAAACTTTCCAATGCGACCCCCATGCACGGGGTTTCCCAAAAACTTTCCAAAGCGTTCCCCCATAGCACAGGGTTTCCCCAAAAACTTTTCCCAAAGCGCCCCCATAGCACAGGGGGTTCCCAAAAACTTCCAAGCGACCCCTAGGGCAGGGGGTTCCCCAAAATTTTCCAAAGCGTCCCCCCTAGCACAGGGGTTCCCAAAAAACTTTCCCAAAGCGACGCCCCTAGGGCAGGGGTTCCCAAACACTTTCCAATGCGCCCCCATAGACAGGGGGCCCCAAAAACTTTCCCCTGCGTCCCCATAGCACAGGGGTTTTCCCAAAAACTTTTTCCAATGCGGCCCCCATACACAGGGGTTCCCAAATATTTCCAAAGCGACCCCCCTAGCACGGGGTTTCCCAAAACTTCCCAAAGCGACTCCATAGCACGGGGTTCCCAAATACTTTTTCCCAAGCACCCCCCCAACGCAGGGGGTTCCAAAAACTTTTCCCTGCGTTTTCCCCCTAGCGCAGGGTTCCCCCAAAACTTTTCCAATTCGTCCCCCATAGCACAGGGGTTCCCAAAATTTCCAAGCGTCCCCATAGAGCAGGGGTTTCCCAAAAAATTTCCAAGCGTCCCCTAGCCAGGGATTCCCAAATACTTTCCCCAAAGCGACCCCATAGCACAGGGGTTCCCAAAAAACCTTTCCCAAAGCGACCCCCATGCACAGGGGTTCCCAAATATTTCAAGCGCCCCCTAGCACGGGGTTCCCAAAAACTTTCCAATCGTCCCCCCAAACAAGGGGTTCCAATCACTTTCCATGCGCCCCCCCATAGCCGGGGTTCCCAAATCTTTCCAATGCGTCCCCTATGCACAGGGGTTCCCCAAAAATTTTCAAGGGTCCCCAATAGCACAGGGGTTCCCAAATACTTTTCCCTGCGACCCCCCTGCCAGGGTTTCCCAAAAATTTCCAATGCGCCCCCCAAACACAGGGGTTCCAAAAACTTTTCCCAAAGCGTCCCCCAAGACAGGGGGGTTCCCAAAAAAACTTTCCAATGCGACCCCCATAGCACAGGGTTCCAAACTTTCCAATGCGTCCCCATAGCACAGGGGTTCCAAATACTTTCCAATGCGTCCCCATAGCACAGGGTTCCCAAAACTTCCAAGCGTCCCCCATAGCACAGGGGTTCCCAAAATTTCCAATGCGCCCCCATAGCCGGGGTTCCCAATACTTTCAAGCGCCCCCATAGCACAGGGGTTCCCAAACACTTTCCAATGCGTCCCCCATAGCAGGGTTCCAAATACTTTCCAATGCGACCCCCATAGCAGGGGTTCCAAAACTTCCCAAATGCGACCCCCATAGCACAGGGGTTCCAAATACTTTCCAATGCGCCCCCATAGCACAGGGTTCCAAATACTTTCAATGCGTCCCCATAGCACAGGGTTCCCAAACTTTCCAATGCCCCATGGGCAGGGGTTCCAAAACTTTCCAATGCGTCCCCCATAGCACAGGGGTTCCAAATACTTTCCAATGCGTCCCCCAAGGCAGGGGTTCCCAACACTTTCAATGCTCCCCATAGCAGGGGTTCCCAAAACTTCCAATGCGCCCCCATAGCACAGGGTTCCCAAACACTTTCCAATGCGTCCCCCATAGCACGGGGTTC
Source organism: Chionoecetes opilio (assembly GCA_016584305.1). Classification (NCBI taxonomy): domain Eukaryota; kingdom Metazoa; phylum Arthropoda; class Malacostraca; order Decapoda; family Majidae; genus Chionoecetes; species Chionoecetes opilio. Next base: position 187,676 of record JACEEZ010001837.1, read on the forward strand.
CAAATATTCCCCATAGCACAGGGGTTCCCAAACTTCCAATGCTTCCCCCATAGAGGGTTCCCAAACTTGCAATGCGCCCCCATAGCACAGGGTTCCAAACTTTCCATGGCGTCCCCTAGCACAGGGTCCCATATAATTCCCCAATGCGCCCCCATGGCAAGGGTTCCCAAACACTTTCCAATGCGTCCCCATAGACAGGGGTTCCCAAATACTTCCAATGCGTCCCCAACAGGGGTTCCAAAAACTTTCCAATGCGTCCCCCATAGCCAGGGGTTCCCAAATACTTTCAATGCGTCCCCCATAGCAGGGGTTCCAAACACTTTCCAATGCGACCCCCATACCGGGGCCACTTTCCAATGCGACCCCCATAGCACACGGTTCCCAAAACTTTCCAATGCGCCCCCATAGGGCCAGGGGTTCCCAAATACTTTCCAATGCGCCCCCCCATACACAGGGGTTCCCAATACTTTCCAACCCGGGGGTCCCCATAACAGGTTTCTGCCCCCATACCAGCGTCCCCAAACACCAGGGCCCCCCAAATACACAATGCGTTCCCAATACACAACGGCCCCAAATAGCTTCCAAGGCGTTCCCAAGCACGGGTCCAAAACTTTGCCAATGCGTCCCCCATAGCCAGGGGTTCCAAACTTTCCAATGCGTCCCCCAATACACAGGTTCCCAAACCTTACAGTTCCACCCATACAGGGCCCAAATACTTTCCAATGCGACCCCGGGGTCCAAAGGGGTTTTCCAAACCCCTAACGGGCCCCCCTAGCACAGGGGTTCCCAATACTTTCCAATGCCACCCCACAGGGGCCCAAACACTTTCCAATGCTCCCCCATAGCAAGGGGTTCCCAAATACTTCCAACCCTTAGCAGGGTCCCAAAATTGTCTCCCCCATAGCAAGGGTTCCCAAAATTCCACCACCCCTACACAGGTTCCCCAACAAGTTTCCAATGCAACCCCTAAGCAGGGTTCCCAAATTCCAGGTCCCCCAATACACAGGGTTCCAAACTTTCCAATGCGGGCCCCCTGGAAGGCCCCAAAACTTTCCAAACCCCCCCAAGGGTTCCCAAATACTTCCAATCGCCCCCATGCACAGGGGTTCCCAATCTTTCCAAGTGCCCCCATAGCACAGGGTTCCCAAAACTTTCCAACTCCCCTAGGCAGGGGTTCCCAAAACTTCCAATGCGACCCCCATGGGTTCCCAAACACTTTCCAATGCTCCCCATAGGGCAGGGGTTCTCAAATTTTCCAATGCGCCCCCATAGCCAGGGTTCCCAAATACTTTCCAATCGCCCCCATAGCACAGGGGTTCCCAAATTTCCAATGCCCCCCATAGCACAGGGGTTCCCAAATACTTTCCAATGCGTCCCCTAAGCACAGGGGTTCAAATACTTTCCAAGCCCCCATACACAGGGGTTTCCAAAACTTTCCAATGCGTTCCCCATAGCACAGGGTTCCCAAATACTTTCCAATGCGTCCCCCATAGCACAGGGGTTCCCAAACTTTCCAATGCGACCCCCAAGCCAGGGGTTCCCAAACACTTTCCAATGGTCCCCCATAGCACAGGGTTCCCAAATTTCCAATTCCCCCATAGCACAGGGGTTCCAAACATTTCCAATGCTCCCCATAGCACAGGGTTCCCAAAACTTCCAATGCCCCCCAATGCAGGGGTTCCAAATATTTCCAATGCGTCCCCCAGCACAGGGGTTCCCAAATACTTCCATGCACCCCATAGCACAGGGTTCCCAAATACTTTCCAATGCGTCCCCCCAAGGGTTCCCAAATACTTTCCAAGGGCCCCCATAGCACAGGGGTTCCCAAAACTTTCCAATGCACCCCCATAGGCAGGGTTCCCAAAACTTTCCAATGCGTCCCCCATATACAGGGGTTCCCAATACTTTCCAACTCCCCCATAGACAGGGTTCCCAAACTTTCCATTCCCCTAGCAAGCCCCCAAGGGTTCCAACACTTCCAAGGGCCCCCATAGCGGGTTCCCAATACTTTCCAATGCGCCCCCATAGCCAGGGGCAATCTCCAACCCAACCGGTCCCATACTCCAAGGGTTCCCAAAACCTTTCCAACCCCTAGCCAGGGCCCAAACAATTTCCAATGCCCCCCATAGCACGGGGTTCCCAAACTTTCCAATGCGACCCCCATAGCACAGGGGTTCCCAAAACATTTCCAATGCGTCCCCATAGCTACAGGGGTTCCAAATACTTTCCAATGCGTCCCCCATAGCACAGGGGTTCCCAAACACTTTCCAATGCGTCCCCCTAGCACAGGGTTCCCAAACCCTTTCCATGCGCCCCCATAGCACAGGGTTCCCAAATACTTCCATGCGTCCCCCATGGGCCAGGGTTCCCAAAACTTTCCAATGCGCCCCCATAGCACAGGGGTCCCAAAACTTTCCAATGCGCCCCCCATAGCACAGGGGTTCCCAAAACTTTCCAATGCGACCCCCATAGCACAGGGGTTCCCAAAATTTCCAATGCGTCCCCCTACACAGGGGTTCCCAAATACTTTCCAATGCGACCCCCATAGCACAGGGGTTCCCAAACACTTTCCAATGCGCCCCCCAAACAGGGTTTCCAAACTTTCCATGCGTCCCCCAAAGCCGGGTTCCCAAAACTTTCCAATTCCCCCCCCCAAACAGGGGTTCCCAAACACTTTCCAATCCCCCCATAGAAGGGTTCCCAAACTTTCCAATGCGCCCCCAAACACGGGGGCCCAAATTTTCCAAAGCGCCCCCAAAAGGGGCCCTTTTCCAATGCCCCCATAGACGGGGGTTTCCCCAAAACCACCTTCTCCATCGGTTTTCCCGGGGGCCCCCCCAAAATTTCCCAATTCCTCCTCCCATTGCCCAAATTTTCCAATCTTCCCCCAAAAGGGGGTTTCCCCAAAAACCTTTCCAACCCCCCAAGGGGGTTCCAAATATTTCAATGCGTCCCCATGCAGGGGTTCCCAAACCTTCGCGGTCCCCAGGCGGGGGTTCCCAAAACTTTCCAAGGGCCCCCCCCTTTTCAATTTTCCCAAAAAATTTTTTCCCAAGGGGCCCCCCCCTCCAGGGTTTCCCAAACACCCCCTCCCCCCCAGGGAAATTTCCCCCCCCCAAAACCCCCCAAAAATTTTCCAATCCCCCCCCCCAAAGGGGCCCCCTTTTTCCCCCCCCCCAAAAGGGGGTTCCCAATTTTTTCCCCCCCCCCAAAAAGGGGTTCCCAAAATTTTCCAATGCGCCCCCCATAGCCAGGGGGTTCCCAAACTTTCCAATGCGCCCCCATAGCCAGGGGCCCAACTTCCCCCCCCATACACGGGTTCCCAAAATTCCTGCCCCCCCATACACAGGGGTTCCAAAAATTTTCCATCCCCCATACCAGGGGTTTCCCCAAAATACTTTCCAATTCCCCATAGCAGGGTCCCAAAACTTTCCAACCCCAACACAGGGGTTCCCAAACCTTTCCAATGCGTCCCCAACACAGGGGTTTCCCAATCCCAACCCCCAAATCCAGGCCCCCCAAAACCCGGGCCCCAAAACCATTCCCCTTTTCCTTCCCCCCATAGCAAGGGTCCAAATCCTTTGCCCCCATTCCAGGGTTCCAAATTTTCCGTTCCCCATGGGCCAGGGGTTCCCAAAATTAAACGCCCCATAGCAGGGTTCCCAATACTTCCAAGGTCCCCCTGCACAGGGTTCCCAAAATTCCCAATCCCCTCCAGGGGTCCCAAACCTTCCAATGGCCCCCATAGCACAGGGTTCCCAAATTTTCCAACGCCCCCCAACACGGGGGTTTCCCCAAAAATTTCCAATGCGTCCCCCTAGAAAGGGGTTCCCAACTTTCCAATGCGTCCCCCATGGCCAGGGTTTCCCAACACTTTCAATGCGCCCCCCATCCAGGGTCCCAAAATTTTCCAACTCCCCCCATAACGGGGGTTCCCAAAATTTCCAATGCGTCCCCCATACACAGGGGTTCCCAATTTTTCCAATGCCCCCCAAAGGGGTTCCCAAACCTTTCCAATGGCCCCATAGCACAGGGGTTCCCAAATACTTTCCAATGCGCCCCCCAAAACCAGGGTTCCCAAAAATTTTTCCAATGCGCCCCCGCAGGGGTTCCAAATATTTGCCCCCCAAACACAGGGTTCCAAACAATTTCCATGCCCCATAGCCGGGGTTCCAAAATATTCCAATGCGTCCCCCAGCCAGGGGTTCCAAATACTTTCCAATGCGTCCCCCATGCGGGGTTCCCACTTTCCAATGGCCCCCAAAAGGGTTCCCAACCCTTTCCGGCCCCCAAGCACCGGGCCCATTTCCCAAAACCCCCCAATGCGTCCCAAAAGGGCAAATACTTTCCAATGCGCCCCCATAGCCAGGGGTTCCCAAAACTTTCCAATGCGTCCCCCAAACAGGGGTTCCCAAAATTTCCAACGACCCCCATAGCACAGGGTTTCCCAAATCCTTTCCATGCGCCCCCAAAGGGGTTCCCAAATACTTTCCACCCCCAAAGGGTTAAAACCCCAATGCGCCCCCATAGCACAGGGGTCCCAAAACTTTTCCAAAGCCCCCATAGCAGGGGGGCCCAAACACTTCCAATGCGTCCCATAGCGGGTTCCCAATACTTCCATGCGCCCCCAACAGGGGCCCCCTTTCCCCCCCAAACCCCGGGGGAAAACTTTAAAGCGCCCCAAACCCCGGGTCCCTTTCAGGTCCCAACAAGGTTCCCAAACCCAAAGGTCCCCTACCGGGGGTTCCCAAACCCCAATGCGCCCCCATACACAGGGGTTCCCAAATACTTTTCCATGCCCCAAACCCGGGGGTTCCCAAACCTTTCCAATGCCCCCCCACAGGGGTTTCCCAAATACTTTCAACGACCCCCATAGGCGGGTTCCCAAATACTTTCCAAGCGTCCCCCATGCAGGGTTCCCAAATTTCCATGCGCCCCCCCAGGGGTTCCAAACATTTCCAATGCCCCCAAGCACGGTTTCCCCAAAATTTTTAAATGCGACCCCCATGGGGGGTTTCCCAAAACTTTTCCATGGACCCCCTAGCACGGGGGTTTCCCAAAAATTTTCCAACCCCCCATAGCACGGGGGTTTCCCAAAACTTTCCACACCCCATAGCACAGGGTTCCAAAATTTCCAAACCCAAAACCCATTACCAAGGGCCCAAAAATATTTTAACCCCCCATAAAAGGGGTTTCCAAAACTTTCCAAGGGCCCCCTGGGCACGGGGTTCCCAAAAATTCCAATGCGTCCCCCAACACCCCCCACTTTCCCAATGCGGCCCCATAACGGGTTCCCAAATTTCCCAAGGGTCCCCAAAAACCGGGGGTTTCCCCAAACATTTCCAAGGGCCCCCATAGGCAGGGTTCCCCAAATTTCCATGCCCCCTCCAAGGGTTCCCAACACTTTCCAACTTCCCCGCGGGGGTTCCCAAACATTCCAATCGCCCCCCAGCAGGGCCCAAAACTTTCCAATCCCCCCGGGGTTCCCAATCCCTTTTCCAATCCCGCCCACAAGGGTTCCAAATCAATGCCCCCCAAAAGGGCCCAAACATTCCCAAATTTCCCCCACAGGCCCAAACATTTCCCAAAAAAGGTTTCCCCAAACATATTCCGTCCCCATAACAGGTTTCCCCAAAATCTTCCATGCGCCCCATCCAGGGTTCCCAACCCCAATGCGCCCCAATCAAGGGGCCCAAAAACTTTTCCAACCATCCCCCATAGCCAGGGGTTCCAAAATTTTCACCCCCCATAGCCAGGGGTTCCCAAAACTTTCCAATGGCCCCCATACCAGGGTTCCCAATCTTTCCACCCCCAAACAGGGGTTCCCTTCCCTTTCCAACCCCCGGGGGGGCCCCCCCTTTTCCCCCCCCAAAAACCCCCCCTTTTTTCCCCCCCGGGGGCCCCAAAATTTCCCAAATTTCCCCCCCTGCCGGGGGTTCCCCAAAACCTTTCAATCGCCCCATAGGGGGTTTTCCCCAACCCCCCAAAGGGGGCCAAAATTTCCAAGGCCCCCCTTTCCCCCAAAAAAAACATTTTAAAAAACTCCCCAACCCCTTAAAATTTTCCAATCCCCCCCCAAACCCCCCAAAAAATTTTTCCCCCCCCCCCATGCCCCCCATTTCCAACCCCCTAAACGGGGAAAAACCTTTCCAACCCCCATAGCACAGGGGCCCAAAAATTTTCCCAACCCCGACTTAAAAACTTTTCCAACCCCCGAAGGGGCCCCAAAAACCCCCCAAAAACCCCTCCGGGGGGCCCCAAACCCTTTCCGGCCCCAAAAACACCCTTTCCCCGGCCCCCTCAAGGGGTTCCCAAATACTTTCCAATGGTCCCCATGCACGGGTTTTCCCAAACACCCTCCCCCCTTTCCCAAATTTCCCCCCCAACCCCCAAAAACCCCCCACCCCCCTTTAAAATTTAAAAAATTTTTCCCCCCTCCGGGGTTCCCAAAAAACTTTCCAATCGTCCCCCAAACGGGGGTTCCCAAACTTTAAATTTCGCCCCCATAGCCGGGGTTCCCAAACCTTTCCAATTCCCCCCGGGGGGGAAAAAAAATTTCCAAGGCCCCCCGGGGGAAGGGCCCCAAAAATTTTTTCCAATTTCCCCCCCAAAGGGGGTTTCCCCAAATATTTTCCCAATGCCCCCCCCATAGACGGGGGTTTCCCCAAAATTTTCAATGCCCCCCATAGCACAGGGGTTCCCAAAATTTCCAATGGGGGCCCCCAAAGCACGGGGTTCCCCAAAACCTTTCAACCCCCAAGAAAGGGGTTCCCAAAACTTTCCAATGCGTCCCCCATAGCACGGGGGTTTCCCAAATACTTTCAATGTCCCCCTAGGGGGGTTTCCCCAAAACTTCCAATGCGCCCCCCCCAAGGGCGGGGGTTTCCCAAAAATTTTCCAAGCGCCCCCTAGCACGGGGTTCCCAACCCTTTTCCGCGCCCCATAGCACGGGGTTTCCCCCAAAACTTCCAATGCGCCCCCATAGAAAGGGTTTTTCCAAAAATTTTTCCCAACGCCCCCATGGGGGGGGAAACTTTTGCGCCCAAAAAGGGGGAAAATTCTTTCCCCCCCCCAAGAAAGGGGTTCCCAAAACTTCCAATGCCCCCCATAGCCAGGGCCCCCAAACACTTTCCAAGGGTCCCCCAAGCAAAGGGGTTCCCAAAATTTTCCAAAGGCCCCATACACGGGGGTTCCCCCAAAATTTTTCCCAATGGTCCCCAAACAGGGGCCCCCAAAATTTTTCCAATGCGCCCCCATAAAAGGGGGGTTTCCCAAAACTTCCAATGCGCCCCCCAAAAAAACCCAAATTTTCCCAAAATTTCCCCCCTAAAAAGGGGGTTCCCCAAAATTTTCCAATGCCCCCCATAGCACAGGGGTTCCCAAAAATTTTCCCCGCCCCCATGCCGGGGTTCCCTTTCTTTCAATGCGCCCCCAAGAAAGGGGTTCCCAAACATTTTCCCAAATCGCCCCCATAGCACGGGGGCCCCCCCAAACCCCCCCCCGGGGTCCCC
>JACEEZ010001839.1:0-11948 GCA_016584305.1 Chionoecetes opilio
AAAAAACGGGGTTTTTAAAAAAAAACCCCCCCTAGGAGGACTGACTGACCTGCATCATTCCCTCGAGCCGCACTGAAGCCCTCCACCTCAGCAACTCTACGTAAACTTTTCAGCGTTCCCGAGCTTGCCGGATCCCCTGGTACTCTTGATCATTCCCGCCTGCCGAGACATATGTGGAGAGTCGTTATGTTTGAGTAAAGGCGAATTGCACTGCACAACACACACACACATGGTAGACACACTCTCACACCACACCACACCACACCACCCCACCCCACACCACCCCACCCCACCCACCCCACCCCACCCCCAACCCACCCACCCCACCCCACCCCACCCCACCACCACACCCACCCCACCCACACCCCACCCCACCCACCCCACCCCCACCCCACCCCCACCCCACCCCACCCCACCCACCCACACAACACAACACAACACAACACAACACAACACAACACAACACAAACACAACACAACACAACACAACACAACACAACACAACACAACACACACAACACAACACAACACAACACAAACAACACAACACAACACACACAACACAACACACACACACACACACAACACACACACACACACACACACACACACACACAACCTGAACAACATAAATGCCTGAACAACATAAAGAAGTACAGCTTCTCTCATAGAAATGTAGACGTTTGGAATGGACTAAACGAGGAGGTGATATCGGCACATAATGTGCACCAATTGAAAGACTGGATAAATGTAGATACGGAGACGGGACCACACTCAGGCCCTGTAAAATACAACTAGGTAAATACAACTAGGTAAATACAACTAGGCAAATACAACTAGGCAAATACAACTAGGCAAATACAACTAGGCAAATACAACTAGGCAAATACAACTAGGCAAATACAACTAGGCAAATACAACTAGGCAAATACAACTAGGCAAATACAACTAGGTAAACACACACACACACACACACACACACACACACACACACAACACACCACACACACACACACACACACACACACACACACACACACACACACACACACACACACACACACACACCACAACACACACACACACACAACACACACACACACACACACACACACCACACACACACACACACACACACACACACACACACACACACACACACACACACACACCACACACACACACACACACACACACACACACACACACACACACACACACACACACACAACACACACACACACACACACACACACACACACACACACCACACACACACACACACACACACACACACACACACACCACACACACACACACACCACACACACACACACACACACACCACACACACACACACACACACACCACACACACACCACACACACACACACACAACACACACACACACACCACACACACACACACACCTCGCTGTCCTCAGGAAAGATTCTTAAAAAGCCTCTCAGTCGCTCGGCGCCGATCTCTGCACTGCGACACAGCCTGATGAGTTCCACCACCTCCGCGTGCGAGGCTTTGAATTGCTTGAGGAAGATGTTGACGTTCATAGACTTCTTAGGTTCGAGGAGATTTACTTCTGTCGTCACCTGAGCACGTAAGGGATGAGGGGTGGCCGGGGCGCGGCTCTTTTGGCAAAATAGCTGCTCCACTTGTTGATAGTTTATGTTAGCGATTGGCGATTGACTCAAGTCCTGCTGCACTTCCTGCCACACTGAATTCCTGATAGTGTTGCGGTTCACTTTGCTCCAGTTAATGTGCTTCATCTTGATGCTGGGGCGAGGCAGCCTTTGGTTCAGCGTGGCAACGGTGGACATGGTAAGCGGGACAGGACCTCCAGGGATTGGAGGTGGAGGTGGAGGGGGTGGACCTCCAGGGATTGGAGGTGGTAGGTGAGGGGGGAGGACCTCCAGGGATTGGAGGTGGAGGTGGAGGGGGAGGACCTCCAGGGATTGGAGGTGGAGGTGGAGGGGGAGGACCTCCTGGGATTGGAGGTGGAGGTGGAGGGGGAGGACCTCCAGGGATTGGAGGTGGAGGTGGAGGGGGTGGACCTCCAGGTAAAGGAGGAGGAGGAGGTGGAGGGGGAGGTGAAGGGGAGGACCCCCAGGCTGAGAAGGAGGGGTGGGGGAGAGGGACGACGTCTAGGTAGAGGAGGAAGGAGAGGGGGAAGAGGAGGACCTTCAGGTATAGGTGGAGGGGGAGGCACTTCAGGTAGAGAAGGAAGGGGAAGGGGAGAGGAGGACCTCCAGGTAGAGATGGATGGGGAGGAACTCCAGGTGGTGGTGGAGAGGGAGGTGGTGGTGGTGGTGGCGGCCCTCCAGGCGGCAGTGGTGAAGGTGGTGGAGGAGGAGGACCTCTGACCTGTAGTAGGGGGGATGGGAACGGTGGAGGAGAAGCAGCTGCGGACTGTAGCGGGGGTGGAAGCGGGGGTGATTGCAGGGCTGGTGGGGTTGATTCAGATTGAGGCAGAAAAATCTCCGCATCAGACCAGGGGGGCGGGAAGAAGGTTGGACAGAGTAAAGAGGGTCTATAGTCTTTACAGTGCTCGTACTCTCATATGTGCAGGGCTGGCGGGGGTAGTGTTCCTGGGCAGGATATGTTGAGGCGGCGCAGATGGGCTCGCAGGGAGACTTGAGGAAGGGAAGGGCCTCTCATCAAATCCCTCCGGCACCTCCACGTCAAGCTGACGAAGGTTAACAGGCGTGGGAGGGCGCATCAAGCGGCGGGCAGTAGTTTGTGTGGCCACACTGCATGTCTCCTCCTCACGGGTCACAGATCGTGTCCAGGTGGATACAGGTCCACCCTCCGCGGCTCGCAGCCCGATGCGGTCCAGCAGCGCCCACACAGCGTCGCTATCACACAATTAGAATAGCGTTATAAATACATCGTCACGGGAAATCAATAGAGTCGTCAGTAGCATTGCCCACGATTCATTAAGGTCACAACCTTGAGTAATTAATACTGTCGTCCACCTGTCGTAAGAAATCAACTAAGCACTTATGAATGAGACACACACTACGTCACTAACAAAATGTACAAGTCTCCCTTAATGAATAGTTGTTACAGCGGTCATAACTGACTCATCTTGTGTTTGAAGGATGGCATCCAATGGTTATACGCTGTCATTCAAAATATACAATACAATATGAAGTAAGTAAGAATTTATCTTGGTCATTAACGTCTATTTATTGTGCCACTGACTGACTGAAGGAGTCTTTTTCGGTGGAGAAAAGTATCTCATCTAACACATTTTCCCCCGCGACCCCGGTTAACACGGCTGGGATTTCACCCTGCTATTAGCATAGGAATGTAAGAAATCTTATGGACCTTGCTCAAAACCACATAGCTATAAAAAAGTAATTTTATTTTCCCCCTGGGTATTTGGGAATAATCAGTTGTAAACACATCTCCATCAATTGATATTGAATATGACCGGCTCTTCAACTTTTTTTTTCCGGCTTTGCCAATATTTTAAATTTTCGGGAAAGCGCCCTATTAATGTATTGTTATGGGGACGTGGTCGAGAGGCAAGCCACACCCCTGTACACAGAAAAATTACCTACATGACCAATCATACTGAGACGCGACATATGGACACTTATCAGACCCAGGTATTATGACTCCAGGAATGTATTTATTATAGAACATAAGATTATAGAGTACAAACACAGCATTATCTAAACATATAGGTGGAAACTAGTTTTACGTTATGATTGGGTACGTCAATATTGTCAAGATTCATGGTATAAAACATCATCGCTATTACTACTAAGCTCATTCAGGCTAACACCTCTCTCATATATTTTCCCCAATTTTTTATTCATACAACCAATTATAACGTATGTAGTCTACTTATGAGTGACGTACAGTCACTCAGAAGATTTAAAATACACGCGGGGCTCGGGTCATATCCTCCATTCCTTCGTATTTTCCCAATAAATCATCGTTCATATTCTCTTGACTCCCCCACCCCTTCCTTCCCAACACCGGATTCACAAGTCTGGACCATACTTTTCCCCTCCTTCCCCGGGGATGTTGTTTTTCCCCAGGAGGCGACCTCTCTCTCCTCTCTCTCTCTCTCTCTCTCTCTCTCTCCTCTCTCTCTCTCTCCTTCCTCTCTCTCTCTCTCTTATGAATGTTTACTATCTATTCTCTTTCTTTTTGGAGAAACTGCTCCTAAATTTATAATACCTTCTCCTGGATTCCTGAAAATACCTCACATGAACAATTTTGGGTCTGAGAAAACAAAGCAAACACCGAATATAGCTCTTAGTGCATAGGCCAGCATGCCCTACGTGCAACCCCCCCCCCCCACACTTAAAACCAAACTAACTTTTTTTAAAACCCCATATATATACTAAAAATTATTTTGAATTTTACCAAAAAAAAAAACCAATCCAACCCAAAATTTTCAGCCGCTCAAGTCGGGACCTCAAATGATGCGACGCGTTCGACATCGATCCGTTTTTTGAGTGCTGATATACAAATTTAATAACCATTGATAAAACTACTAATATTCTCCTTTTTAACCCCCGATACCCAAATTTTTATCCTTTTTAGCGTTTCCCCTACCTGTCTGTGTGGGTGTGATATAAACCAGCCCCATTGCGGTTCCCGATTCCCGAACAAAAACTAAAATTTTTTATATTTTCCTTTGTAATGTCATATTCTGTCATTTACTCCCAAATTTCTAGATTACTGGTTCCTGATACCTGTGTTCCAGTTTTCATTTTGTACCTCATTCGTCATTTTCTCTCCAATAGGAGTAAATTTACGACCATTTAATGTTACCAAAAAATTACAAATTATGAATGTTTTTGTTTTGGGCAATTAAGTATCGCTTTTTGGGGTCAAATTAGATTGAACAACTTGTATTTAAATGGTTTTTTTTAATAGTTGTTTATTTTCCCTCCCGGAAAACCGGGATTAATATGAAAGAAATGAAACAACTTGTGTCATTCAATTTTTTACTGTTTTTTTCTTATCTTGGCTTCATTAATATAATTGCATTCGAAAAGTTTTTTGAATTAAAAAAAAAAGCACATTACATTTTTTTGTTTTGAACTTTACCATTTTTACTGATTTTAATGACATCAGAAAGTGTAAAAATTAATGCGACATAACCCTTTCAAATTATTTTTCAAATTTCAGGAATTAAACGTTTAGTGTTTTATTCTTGGCACTGTCTTTTTTCGTCCCCCATCCAGGACACTTTAATAATCGGCACGTCATCATCGCACGTCTGAGTCTTCATCGCTTGCTTCGAGTTTGGGAAAACATTGGCAGCGGATGGACTCATGCTCCTTCAAACCAGAGAGGTTGGGGCCCGTCACCCGTGTGTGTCCAGCGAGTGCATCGCAGGAGGGGACCCAGGTTTTGGTATTGGGCTCATTTTCCAGATTCCCACTTGGAATTGACACGGGAAGTGTTTTACAAGAGATCTTCGACGGGAGGTAGAGTGGCATGTCAACGTTCTTGAAGGAGTTAGTGGGAAACCCCCAAAATCTGAAAGCAAGCGATGACGATCAGATAGTGACGATGATGACGTGCCGAGATTGAGAGTGTCCTGGATGGCGACGAAACGACAGTGACCAAGAATGAACACTAACGTTTTAATTTCCGAAATGTTGAATAAAGAATTTTTAAAAGGGTTATTCAGCATTAATTCTTACGAGTTTCTATGTCAGTTAACGGGCATAAACTGGTAAAATCCCCAATACAAAATCAAATTCTGGTTTTTCGAAGTTCAAAAAATGCTTTAAAGAAGTGCAAATTATACTAAAGAAGCAAACAGAGAAGAGAAAAACGTAAAAAAAAAGAATGACACAAGTTGTTTTATTTCTTTCATATTAATCCCCTGTTCCTGGGAGGAAAAAAAACACAATTATTAAAAAAACCCTTCAATACAAGTTTTTTAAAAAGTAAAAAAAATCCCCAGAAGCGATACTTAATTGCCAAAACAACACTTCATAATCGATAAGATTTTTGGGAACATTAAAAAGTGTAATTGACTCCTATTGGGGAGAAAGTGACGAATGAGGTACAAAATGAAAGCTGGAACACAGTGTAATCAGGAACCACGATAATACTAGAATATTGGCAGATAAATGACAGAAATATGACATGTACAAAGTGAAAATAGTAAACAATTTGAGTTTTCTGTTCGGAAGTCGGTAACCGCAATGGGTACTGGTTTATATCACACCTACTACACGACAGGTATGGGGAAACAGCTAAAAGGATAAACATTTGGTGTATCAGCTGTTGAAATAGGAGATATATTAGTAGTTTGATCAATGATTATATGTATATCAGCACTCAAACACTGATCGATGTCGAACGCGGTCAGCGTCATTTAGGGGTACCCGACTTCAAGCGGCTGAAAATTTGGTTGGATTGAGTTTTTTCTGGTAACATTTAAAATAATTTTTAGTATATATATGGGCTTTAAAAAAAGTTGGTTTGGTTTAAGTGTGTGGGGGAGGGGGGGGATGCACGTAGGGCATAGCTGGCCCATGCACTATCTAGGAATACTTGGAAACTGCATAAACACACACACACACACAACACACACACACTTCTGTCAGCCGGTTAAATAATCAGTAACTGTGTATTGGAAGGTAGTACTAAAGTCTTATAAAAACCTGGTCCGCTGTTTACTGGCGACCACAGAGTCAGGATTGCCAGCCAACTTCATACTGAATATGTGCAACCAGCTGAGAGACATTTGCGACCATGACGTCATGAGGCAGGTGACACGCCACGCCAGGCATCATCACGTTATACTCCGTCACACTGCAAATGCGTGTGAAACGAACCCTCACCAAGTATTTCTTTACTATCTGTCTGGTAATGAAGACGACGGCAGTGAGTCAGAACAGATAGAGTGAGCGTCGTGATAGAGGTAATGGGTACTTTTTCATCCTCCTCTCCATGATGTGACACAGGGACGCTGCAAACTCTCGGTCATAACACTAACCTCTTTCCAGTGTGACCTCTATCCACGTGCACTATGTTCTCTGTTATCGCAGATTCATAACTTCACACAACACACGATAGATGGAAAGGCGTACGTATGCGATACTTTCTATATTATTTACACAAAGTTACTTGATTAAAAGCATAGATGCACCAACAATCTGAATACGATTGGGCACCGAGGCTGATATTCCTGTTGTAAGGTACTGCAAAGAGTAGCACGAAAGGAGGCAATACGGTAAAGCTGAGAGAGTATTGGAATGTTGACCAGTGCCTCACCACTCTCACACTCACCACCAGCCATGCCATTGCTGCTGCAGATGTTCATAATCATCACTGAGGTAATTGGTTTTCGACGTCCCAAGAGATATGGAAACGGTTGTAAAAACGAAAGTTTTCTGAACGTATGTATATAAAATAACGATATCTGGTATTGTGAAGTAGCTTTAAAGTGAGGTGCCCGGAAAATGAGAGTAAAAGATTATAGTGAAAAATAAATTTGTCGTCTATTTATAAACCGTATACGGTTGCTAAGCTTACTCATCACACCTGAGCAGACCCTCACACACCTGTCCTGCTTCTCACTTAACCTACTTCTCTCCGATCACTTATAAATCGATTTCGGTGTTCGCACTTACTTTATCGAGTTACACACACACACACACACACACACACAGACACAGACACAGACACAGACACACACACACACACACACACACACACATAAAAAAACCACACACACACACACACACACACACACACACACACACACACACACACACAACACACACACACACACACACACACACACACACACACACACACACACACACACATAAAAAACCCACACACAAACACACACACACACACACACACATACATATATACATACACGCACAACACATGCACGCGCGCACACACACACACACACACACACACATACATACATACACAGCTGACCTTTCTTGATCGTCTGAATCTAACTGGTTCAGATTTATCAGCAAGCCAAGCAGCTGGAGGGCGTGAGGCGTGTCCGAAACCTGAAGGAGGAGAAGGAGGTGAACAGAATACATCAAACTTTTTCTCTCGTTTCCTTATAGCCTAATGTATTATATAACTATGGAATGCAGTCATTCTATCGTAACTATGGAAGATAAATATGACTTGATTTCCCAACGTGAACAATGTTATTTGACAATTACTGTCATTATTGGTAATAATGTAATGTGAATTCCGAACTGCTTATAGCTATGGTATTTGTAACATTTGTAAGATTTGTAGACCAGAAATCTTACTCTTATCTACATATGTTTGTAGACAGCAATCACTGAAAACATACTTTGTGTCCGTAATTAGTATCAAGGCGCGCGTGTAAGCATTCAGTACACGTGTATCACATTTCAATTGTCCAGATGCTTTGGTTAAGGAGTCAGCGAAGAGCCTCCACACCACCGTATTTATGTGTGGAATATACTTAGGTTTTTGTCAGCTGGACATTCGGCAACCCTGGCCAATCACTGGCATACAGGGCTCAAAAAGAGCAGTCCGAGAACGCATGCCGCTGCTAAGGCAGACAAATATTCCACCAGTTATAAAGATCCTATTTTTTATATATTTTCTTTTGCCGCACAAAGCTCTTCATTCAGTGTATCTTTCTCTGATACCAGTTCGGCCTTCAAAACCTTGGCCCACTGGTCTTGAGAGGACAGTTGTGTTGTGCTTCACCTTGAAGGGGGCAGACCCCAAGCCCCCAAGAATATCCTTAATTGTAGGAGATAATGACGCAGAGGAATTGTTAAATCTAGTTCAGGATAACTTTCTAAGGTAAGCAATCAAGGAGCCTACTAGGGGAGATAATATAATAGATTTATTACTAACAAAAAGGGAAGATTTAGTTGCAAAAGTGGAAGATCGAGATCAGTTAAGTTATAGTGATCACTGTGAAATCAGGTTTGCTTAAAATGCGAAGTAGGAGCTAGAAGTGTTAATAAGCATAGAGTACCTGACTTCAGAAAGGTTAATTATGCAGGATTAAGAAGACATCTGGAGGGGATAAACTGGGGGTGTAGGATGGAGAGGAAGGTGTGGTCTGTGGTCCGGACGGAGAGAGGGGTCAGTGAGGTCAGTGCTGCTGATGATTATACATTATTTGTAAGGAATTTAATTGCAGGTCAGAAAAAGAATATTCCATTTAGAGCGATAATATCAAGGAAAAAACGACCCCAAATGGATAACTACGAATTTAAAACACAATATTGGAGTAAAAAAAACATGTACTTAAGGGTTAAGGCAGGTCAGGTGAGCAGAGAACAGTATAACGTGATGGCGAGGACAGTGAAAAGTTTAACAAGACCAGCAAAGGGTAAGTATGAAATTAAGGTCACTGGACAGGCTAAAAACCGACTTTAAGGGACTTTTTCAGGTCTATTGGACAAAGACTAGGGATTTAGTGGGACCGTTACAATTTGAGCAGGGTGAGATTGTAAGTTCTGATGATAATTATGTTAAAAATTTGAATGATATTTCTTAAGTGTTTTTACTCAGGAGGATATACAGGTGGTACTTGATAATAATGAAAAAGATGTTTAGAGGAAAGGATGATGAGAAACTCAATGATAAACTAGGGAAATGGTAGAAGAGGGTACAGCTAGAATGAAGAATTTTAAGTCATCAGGACCAGATGAAGTTTATTCCAGAGTATTAAAAGAATGCAATGAGGTTGTTAGTGAGTCGTTAGTGCACATTTTAGGAAATCGGTTGATATAGGGGAGGTGCCGTTAATGTGGAGGAAAGGAAATGTAGTCCCATATTTAAGAAGGGTGATAGAGGACTAATGTCAAATTATCGACCGTTAGTCTAACGTCAGTGGTTGATAAATTATTGGAATCTGTTATTGCAAAAAAACGTTAGAGAGCATTTAGAAAAGCATAGTTGGTAAATGATTCACAACATGGATTCACCAAGGGTAGGTCATTGGAACAGAACAGTGCATCAACGTTTTTTATTAATTAGGGTTAAGAGAGTGTAATAGGCCTAGAATAAGCCTAGAAGATATATGAATAGGTAGGAGAGAGAGAAAAAAAATAGGGGGCTTGGAATATAATGCATGATACTTACCTCAGCGGAAAGTCAAGAGAAAACTCGTAAATCATTGCCAAACTCTAAACATGAGATCGATTTCAGATTACTAAACCACAACAGTCAGCTTGTTAAAGAATCGATCTCATTGGTTGGAAAAGAACAAAAGCAAAGCGCTCCCACGACGGAAGTACCTTGCTATTGGTCGATTAGTCGAGTGACGTTTTAGTGACGTCACATTCATAGCCTCAGGACAAAATCTCTTTCAGTTCTTAGGACAAACTTAGATCAGCTCTTGATCCATTCAGACGTACATTACCTATCGTGTTAGAGTGAGCACCGAGCGGAGTGAAAGTGAGCGAGTGTGCACGAAAGCAAGATATTTGTTACTCTGTAAGAACCTTTATTTTGTAATAAAACCAGAGAAGGAAATCTTTACTAAATTAATCCCGACACCATTGCAACACAACAAACACTGTTGCTTAAGACTACACCGAGGCTACAGTAGTAGTAGCTTAACGGGATCGAATTATCTCCGAAGAGACTGGTGTAACCAAGAAGAAATTATTGTTGACTGTTGTGAAAACAACACGCCTAGCAAGAGCAAACAACTTGCACCACAGACAAACTAAGTCAAGGCTACGCGTTACAAAACGCAAAGCAAGAAGAAAGAAGAAGAATCAACCGCAGTCACAAGATCACGTCCGTACGTGAGTGACTCGCCGCCGCCCCCCACCCACAAAACTACCACAACACCAAGTCGCAACGTTGCAATTTTTTTATTCCGCTCACTCGATAACTCACTCCGCTCACTCACGCTTTTCAGAAGCACGTCCGTACAACGCACGCACAAAAGAAAGAAGACAGGACTCACTAAGAAGAAAGAAGAGAAAGAAGAAAGAAGAAGAAACAAGAAAGAAGACAGGACGCACCAAGAAGAAAGAAGAGAAAGAAAAAAGAAGAAGAAACAAGAAAGAAGACAGGACGCACTATGATGAAAGAAGAGAAAGAAGAAAAGAAGAAAACAAGAAAGAAGAAAGGACGCACTAAGATGAAAGAGAAAAAAGAAAGAAGAAGAAAACAAGAAAGAAGACAGGACGCACTAAGAAGAAAGAAGAGAAAGAAGACCGAAGACACCGACACAGAAGAAGATTCAGCCGCCATCACCTGCACAGTTACCAGATCAAGACCCTAAGTGAGTGACTACACCACCCGCCACCAGCCAGGGGGTAGATGCTCGAAAGAGTTACGGGTCCGTAAGTATTACCCTAGGGGGCTTTTACCTCGTAGCGCCTCTACGGGTGATGCTCAAACCGTTTTCTCACTTGCTACGGGACCGCGAGGCTAAGGATGGTCGGGACCACCCTTAACTCTCTACGGGAGTGAGATTTGAAGCGACAAGACATCAACAAACAACAAAATACAAGTTGTATCACTAAATTTAATGTTTATTGTGTATTATAGAGCCATTTCATGCTTGTCTGTTTGAAATGTGATGTGTTTATTGCATCATTGACTCCATATTATATCATATTTAACATACAGTACCTATTAGGGTACGCCGTAGTGGGTGGAATGAAAAGTGAAATATAGATTATTTCGAATTTGGCAGGGTGTTTTCTTATGTAAAATTGAATTCTAAGGGTGGTTTGTCCTCTTCAACCTTTTGGTTTGAGCACTTCTTGCTATGCAAAAATGGACTTTTATATTTATATGCAAAACATAGCCCCGCTAAAGTAACGGCTTCATTTGCACCTATCATCAATTTTTGATCGTCTTTTTCAGATGGCTTCTCTTTTAAACCAAGGGCGAAGCCGCAATAGAGAGCTCGGATCCAAGTTGGCCGCCTTTGTTTGGGGGTCGGACGAGAGGGG
>JACEEZ010001839.1:12218-19718 GCA_016584305.1 Chionoecetes opilio
TGAGTTAGAGAGACATGCCCGTTGTGGATGGGAAGAGAGGGGGAGCAGGGAGTTTTCAGCCAATCATGACGCGCCACAGACAAGGCCGGTTGGCGGGGAAAAGTGACGCCCAGTGTTGCCATTCTAGCTGTTTTCCCGCCAGATCTAGTGATTTTCGACTGTGATCTAGCTGTCAAATTTGCCATCTAACGGCTACCGTAGATAACAGTAAAGTCGCCAGGACAACGTTTCTTTGTTATTTACAGACGTGTGGTGGCGTTAATACTTACATTTCTACATCCATGATTTCAGGAAAGTTAGGAGAGGCTATCTGGAAAGTCTGTGTCATTTTGTGTCTTCATCTGCGTCATATTAGGGCTATAAATGAACAAATTTTAAAAATAAAACCGACTGGCGACATTGTTATACCTACTACAGTAAAGTCGCCAGCTAGTATTTTAACCCAACAGTTGAGTCGCCACTCTGGGGAATTCAGGGAAATTAGAGGTAAAGTAAAACAAGTCTCTATATATGTGGAAATTATCCACCAAACACCCTCTCATAATTGGTAGAGTGGTGGTTTGTTTCCTCCCCCCCTAGTGAGGGAGTTATTGTCCGCTCATCATAGGGGTGCGTATAGGGTTGTGTATATATAATTTAAATGGTAATGGGTATTATTTAAGGTAATTTAAGTAAATGATAAATACTGGGATAGAATAATTGAACATTCCCAGTAATATTAAGCATTTGAAACTTAAATAATTAGCACCTTAGTTGCAGCGGCTTCATTGGCTGCCGCCCATTAGATTCTATAGCCACTGAAATTGGTATACGTGGCTCGGTAAGGTGCGGCGATCGCTGCCGCCCACGGAGAATCGGTACTATTCCAGACCCTATCGAGTTAACATCTCTTCTCTAATTATAATGAAGAGTTTTGTACATACGTTCATTTTGTACATATTAGGGTACGCCGTAGGTCCAATGAAAAGTGAAACATAGATTATTTCGTATTTGGCAGGGTGTTTTCTTATGTAAAATTGAATTTTAAGGGTGGTTTGTCCTCTTCAACTTTTTGGTTTGAGCACTTCTTGCTATGCAAAAATGGACTTTTATATTTATATGGAAAACATAGCTTAAAGTGCTATTTTGCATAGTAAGAATTGCTCAAATGCAAAAATGGAATCAGATAAAATAGTCTTAGAATTCCATTTTACATAGGAAATTGGCATGCCAAAGTTGAGAAAAAGAATTTTTGTTATACGGCGTACCCTAACCAGGGTACCAAAATAGTTGGATTGGGTTACGATGGGAGGAAGGACAAGACCAGGGCGATGGTGCCCGACAGCTATGGGAAACTGCACCCAAGGTTGATCAGGGAGGAGCATGTGTCAGTGACAGAAGAGCCATCTGGAAGGTACCTTTGGCACTTTGTACCAGAGGACCCGGTGCCACCTGAGAAGCCTGCGTTCAAGGTGGCTCAGGCTCTCTATGATCTGCTGGTGACATACGACTCCACCGACTCACTGATCGTACTGCAAGGTGACTCAACTAGGGCCAACACGGGGTGGAAGGGTGGTACTCACGCCCATTTGGAGAAGATGCTGGGACGCAAGCTCTTCTGGAGTATATGCGTGTTGCACACAAACGAATTGCCCCTGCGCCATCTTATCCCCAAAAGCATCGACGGGCCTAACCTCATCTGACACTGGCTTCACGGGTCCAGTGTGCAGTCTGCTGTCCAGCGTGAATGAGATGCAGAAACAACGCAGAGTTCAGAGGAGTGCCAGGCGGTGAAGATCTCACGGAGATACCGGAGTATATCCTGGTCAACATGTCCACTGACCAGCAGGTCTCCTACCAGCTGGTCCAGGCTGTGAAGCGGGGCGTTCTCCCGTCCGAGCTGCAGGAGATCAAGTGTGGCAAGGTGTCCCACTCCAGATGGCTCACCACAGCCCAGTCGCTCGTGTACATGTGGACCAGAAAGCATGGACTGACTGGCAAAGAACTGAACACCCTGGAAATCCTAGTCAAGTATACTGCCTGCAGGTGTACTTCAAACTCTACTACGACATCAAGGTTCACCACAGACTAGAGGACGGCCCCAAGCACATCCTCACGCAGCTCAGAGTGATGAGGTCGCAGCCCAAGAAGGTCCAAAAAAGCTGTGACCTTCTACGTGCGGACAGGAGCATGGTTCGCACACTCAGAATGTATCCTCCTCTCGCTGATGGCGAGTCAGAGTGAGGACGACCGCCGGTTTGCCGTGACCCAGATTTTGAAGCTGAGGGCTGGCGAGGCGTATGGGGACACCAGTGTAAGACCTCGCATCACACCCAAGCTGAACTTGTCAGCCACCAGCTTGCAGACACTGACCAGCTGGCAGCCTGGCCAGGTGCACGAGCCGGCATTCACCTGTTCACTGTCCGGGGATCAGATCCAGGAAATCCTGGTCAAGCCGTACGAGGTTCCGGAGTTCTCTATCCACACTCAGAGCACCGAAAGAGTCGTGAAGCAGGTGACAGAGGCTGCGGCAGCAGTGGTGGGGCAGCAGGCCAGAGACGGGTTCATCCGGGCTCGGGCCCACCACCGGGAGACCATGCCCTGCTTCAGGTCTAAGAAGGACATGATGGACACGTTCTAGGCCAACGTAGAGGCTGTGACACTGTGATGTAGTGCCTGATGAACCAACTGATCAGAAAGAGCTTACCACGCTAGTCATTTGGAACTCATATTGGTGCATGATGCAATACACAGGACCACCAACCGGACACTGCGTACTCATTTAAGCATTATTCGATAACGGTGCAATATAAAAGTGCAATTTTGCATAGTAAGAATTGCTCAAATGCAAAAATGGAAACAGATAAAATCGTCTTAGAATTTCATTTTACATAGGAAATTGGCATGCCAAAGTTGAGAAAAAGAAATTTTGTTATACGGCGTACCCTAGTACAGTGTTAAACTAATAGGACTCGTCTTAGCGACATAGCAAATATCAGTGCCGCGTCTATTAAGCCTGAATAGCTTCCTAGACGTATCAGTGACTATAAACACGGCGCCGTGATGGTTTTGATAAACCACTTGACGCCCAGCACATCACCTCCAGCCCTCCGCTTCAGTCCTTCACGGGCGGTCTAGATCACGCGCTGACCACTTCGGATCACGGAACAGGCAGTATTAATTCAAGCCTACGTAATTCAACCCTACTATCCACCGATAAGTATCCTAGCTAGTTGATTAGCTGGGGTATTGTGTCGGGATGAGATAGAATATGGGTTTTGATTAGAGGCGTATTTTGTGCATGCCCGAAAGAAAAAATTTTACTTTTTTAAAGTCCCCCCCACTTATTTTTTATCTTTTGGTGTAACAAAAATGAGCAGAGTCACTCCCGGGAAAAGCGGATTTTACTCTTTTCCTGTAAATTAAACAGTCGGGGGTGGGGGGTGGTTTAAAGAGCCTGGCCAATCAGAATCGCGCCCCCCAGAGAAATTATCAGACCCCCCCCCGAAAGTTTCTTTTCCTTTAATTTTCCACCCAACTTTTTTTTAACATTCTTTACTGCCACGACATGCAAAGGATACGTATTTAATTAGGAGTAGGTTCAACACGTTGATCGGATATATACAACAACTCCATTAATGTTGTCCAAAATTAATATCTCCAGCGACATCTGGGAACAATTTTTCCACTCCCTCCAATCTTTCAATGCGTCCGAACCCTTGTTAAGATTGTGGCTAGCACGAAAAAACTTGAAATTTTGGCCAAAAACCTAAAATAAAAACATTTACTTTAGTAAAAAATTTATAATTTTTTTAAAATGCAAGTAACTGGTACTTTTGTCATAACTACCAGGAATTTCACCTAAAAAAAAGTACATAATGGATATACGAACCCCATCCCCCGCCCTCCAGTGGGGCGAGGTAAAGGTATTTCTGAGGTGCTCTCAGGGTTCCTCTGCGTTCGCCGATTTGGGGCAGCTGGCGGCCCTCTACCCCAGGGCTGTACTCCAAAAAACAAACCACGGATTTTCCCCTGAAAATGACCTCATTGTGTTTCCCCACACAAAGTTTCCCTGTGTGAGTCAACGAAACCCTTACCTTCCAACCTAAAACCTAACCAAAACCGTTTTTCTAACCTAACCTAACCTATAGCGGTCTGCCGAAAAGGGGAACGCCTAGAGAATTTGAGGCAGGAGCAGAAAAAGAAAAAGGAAGAAGAGAAAAAAGGGGAAAAACGAAAAAAAGAAGGAAAGAAATGGAAAAAAAGAAAGGGAAGGGAAAAGGAAGAAAAGAGAGGAGGAAAAAGTGTATATGTAAATGATAAATGTTGCTGTCTTCCATGATGGCAACATGATGACCATATTCCGTACGTCTTCAAATTTACCCGGGGTAATTTTTTTAAGGTTGTGAGAGGAGGTCTGTTGGCTCCCCAGTGAATGTCGATCTTTTTCCTTCGGCTCCGTCGTAAAAGTGTCTGGGCAGCGCTAAAATGTATTTTTGTGATGGCAAGCAGGGGGGGGAGTTAAAAATAAGTATAATTTTACCCCAAAAAGGAACTAAAAAATACCCCTTTGGGTAAGACCTATATTTATATTTTATGTGACATAAATTCCAAAATATATATTAGCTGGGAAATGCTTGGATAAAAAAACCTTCCTTGCCAAACGAAAACAAATTCTATTCAAGTTTGAAAGATCTGGCAAGTCTGTGTCCTGCCGCCTGAAAGGTGATGAGCTACTTACTGTCTGTCGTCGCGCCAAGAAAAACTTGAGAAGCAAAATGTGCAACAGTTATATTTGCAGATACAAAGCATAAAACAACGCTGAAACAGGGTAGATTATACAGTCATGATATAAACTACTGTGTATCATCTTCAGTGGCACATAAAAATCAGTAGTGATGCTATAATTCGTAATATTTGGCGGCTGGCGACATGACTGCAGGTGGCGACTTGACTGTTATCTACGGTAGCGGGAAATCTGGCGGGTGTTGAATATAAATGTTTCTATCGACATACAAAGTGAAACTGCATTATTTTGATTTTTTTTCTCTCTCTCTCTGTGTTTTCTGTGTTGACTAAAACATTGCGTGTGGCTTCTGTATTGGCATAAATTCCATCTATTTTAGGTCCTGATCTAGCGGGATTGAATCTAGCGGGATTGAATTTATTCGATGGCAACACTGGACTGACGCCACAAAGTAGTGATGTGCGGTATTAAGAAAATACCGGTATTGCCGATACCGGTTTGCGGGAACAATACCGATACCGGAAATACCGGTAAAAATTAAGATACCGGTATACCGATACCGGACCTAAATACCGGTATTACCGGTATCGGTATTTGTTTTTTTTGGTGTTTTTTTACATGTCCATTCCAAGACAATTATTAACCCCTACAGCATCGCCCACCCCCCTTAAATAAAGTTTCCTATAGCGTCGGCCATTTCTTTTATTACAGTTATGAACCCCTGACGTATAGCATCGCTAAAGGTAAGGTAAAGATGGGAGCATAAGCTTAGCTGCGCGTGGCATGCGGTGCTCATCTCCGTGGCATTAGCCCTTACAGCCTATGGTGGGTGAGAACCCATATAATATCCGAGACACTCCCGCTGTAATTATACATTGAATCCCGGGTTAACACAGGACAGCATAGATTCCCCTAACACCGTTTTCTGTGACGTCGGCCAAACAGTTGTAAGGGGAGACCAATTAAACTATGTTTGAATAATTTCGTCGTATCGACGCAGCTGAGATGGATCTCCGCTGTAACCAGACAGCTCTCTCACAGACTACCCCTCGAGAGGTGTCTGCTAGTGCTGTCTGCTAGTGCTATAGGCTACAAAGGCCCAAGGACAGGACCTATAAGGCACAGGAAAATACTGAGAACCAAGAACTGGAAGAAAATGTGTCATAAACCACCTACCAAA
This sequence comes from Chionoecetes opilio, assembly GCA_016584305.1. Classification (NCBI taxonomy): domain Eukaryota; kingdom Metazoa; phylum Arthropoda; class Malacostraca; order Decapoda; family Majidae; genus Chionoecetes; species Chionoecetes opilio. The sequence continues at coordinate 18,125 of JACEEZ010001839.1, forward strand.
AAATGCCCCACAAGAATAGCATCCACCCAACACAATAGCATATCAAGAAAAGGAGCAAGGATGTTCAATCAACTCCCGAAGAATATAAGAAACATATCGGGAGTAAAGACAGAAAAATTCAAGAGGGAACTGGACAAATTCCTAGCCGGTCTCCCAGATCAACCGGGAGTGCCACCCTATACAGCACTCCGGCCAACACAAAGCAACTCTATAACCGTCCAGCTGGAGTACCAGCGGAAAAGTGAAGGGTGGCAGCACCGCCGTGGCCTTGCCTCACAATCCAACGAGGGAGCAACGCTCCCTTGAGGCAGAAGCGCTTCAAGGTAAATTCCAACGAGGGAGCAACGCTCCCTTGAGGCAGAAGCGCTTCAAGGTAAATTCAAGGTAAAAAACATCATTACAGTTAAGTCGTCAGGACAACTTTTTTTTCTGTGTACAGAGTGTGGTGGCGTTAATAGTTACATTTCTACATCCAGGATTTCAGGACAGTTAGAAGGGCTATCTGGAGTGTCTGTGTCATTTTGTGTCTTCATCTGTCATAGTAAGGTTATAAATGAACAAATGACAAAAATATCTACAAAGTGGCTACCAACAATAAAGTCGCCATCTAGTGTTTATTTACTGTGTGTCGTACCGCTGTCGTCGTCGCCCGAAAAAAAAACGCGTTGTGAAATTTGAAACCGTATATACTTGCAGATACAAAGCATAAAACAACGCTAAAACAGGGTAGATTATAGTCATGATAATATAAACTACTGTGTATCATCTTCAGTGACACATAAAATTCAGTATTATATTCAATTTTTATGAGAGTAGGTTAACAAAATCGCAGATAAATCGTAGGTGGTAAGCGGCTTGGTGCCATGTCGATTGAGTCATTTTGAAGGGGAATTTGGGCTAAAAACACTTTAGGAGTATTAGATTCCAGGAAAAACTCTGTGATAACGTCTTGCCGCATTCCACAAACTCAGTAGACTCATGGACGTTTGTGTGCGTGTGTGAGTGTGTTGGAATCACACATAACACAAAGGGTTGGAATCACACGGAACACAAAGGGTTGGAATCACATGGAACACCAAAGGGTTGGAATCACACGGAACACAAAGGGTTGGAATCACACGGAACATAAAGGGTTGGAATCACACGGAACGTGGTCTACCCCGAGGCACCTTGACCAGTGACCAACGACAGCAACAACACGATTAGAGTTTGCAATCACATGTTGTCTAACATATACTACTACTACAAACATCAATACGTGGGTCCGTAGGGCCCACAAGCACTTGTTAGTATGTATAAATGTAACCTCTAAATAAGGAAAATAACAAATAATTTTATTCAAATAAATTTGCTTTTAACATTTATTTTTGGACATAGTTCATGATATTCCTGAGGAAACAGTATCGAGATATATAGCCAGAGCCGGGCTGTATTTGAATACATTTGTGTATTAAAAATCTATTTATAAATACATTAATCTTCATGTATGTAAATAAAGTAATTAAATACTTTAATGAGTATTTAAATACATTGTATAACATATAAAAATGTAAATACTTTTTTATTCTATTTCTTTATTTTTTAAAGTTAATTA
>JACEEZ010001839.1:24718-35023 GCA_016584305.1 Chionoecetes opilio
GCTAAAATACCGGTATTTCGGTATACCGAAAAAAGGTGCACATCCCTACCACAAAGTCACTCTTCACCCCAAACACCGGCGAGGCGGGATGGCCGGTGACAGGCTCCTCCATATATTACCTCACGAAACTACGAGAGGACAAGACGGTGCTGATTGTCCGTTGCATATGGTAAGTCTTGGAATGCTAAGTAATTAAATCTGATACGCTATAATTGAATCAGATAGAAGTCAACCATTAAAGTGTAGAATAGCCAGGTACAGGTGGCAGCATTGGGTTACCCGCCATTGTGAAGCTGACGTGAGCTGTGATTCTACTAATTTATACGGTAAAGCGATTCCATGAGTGTGTTTCTGATTTGTGAAGGAGTGGCTGTCCCGTGTGTGGAAGTGGAGGGCTGTGAAAAGTGTTGCTACGTGTGTGTGTGTGTGTGTGTGAGGAACGCCAGCTTGATGGTTCGGTGAATTTACGGTTTAGGACCTAAACCGTAGTGGAGTGGCAGGATGACCTAAACTTTAGGTCATCCTGCGATCTCGAGGCCGAAACTTAGCTTTCCTAAATAGTTTTGATGTGTTTTGGTTAAATATTCCGCAGGAGTTGGCGGGCTCCACAGGCCTTCCAACTTACGGTAAAAATGGAGGTATTATTTTACACTATCTAGGACCAGAATTCCCTACACTTGGCCCCAGACATAACCAAGTCACGGTTTGTTTACATCGGTGCATTGTGGGGATAAGGCGGGGTCGCCGCAGGTGGACCTACGGAGGGAAAACTACGACGATGGAAGAATTTATGAGTTATTTTGCGTGGAATTGATATTTCAGGTGCTATATTACCGTGTTCTGTTCTCGCTGACAACACATAGAGAAGACCTGAGGTAATGGTTGATGTGCAGAGGCTTCTAAACTAGGAAAACAGTCATAACAGAGCCTCGTCAAGAGGTAACCAAGTGGTAGGTAGTACGTATTGTGTCCCTACCACTTGCTTACCTCTAAATGAGACTACTGTGACTGTTTTCTTGGTTTCTGCACATCAGCCATCACCTCAGGTCTTCTGTAGTGTTGTCAGCGAGAATATAGCACCTGGAATATCAATTTGGCCCAAAACAACTATTTTTTTTTCTTCGTCGTAGTCTTCTCTTTGTAGGTTGTCGATATTCATGGTTATGATAGTATTAAAATACCTTATTAATTAAGTTACTTTTGTTGTCTTTCCTCATAATAAGTAGTAGTATACATCATGGCTTAAGTGTTACTTGACGAGCCAATGGAATACGAGAAAATTGAAATTAACACGAGTTTCACAGTTTTCTAACCATTAGTCATACAAGTTTGAATAGGTATAGACCTATATAGGATAAATTTCTAGTGTTTGCCCATACTCTCCCACTTCCCCCACAAACAAGTTTGGGGACATGTGGGAATGCGGGGTTTTCGGGTGGGGAACAAATTATGAGTTGGAAACACGTAATTAAAGAGTTGTGTAGGGGGGTAAATTCCCATATCTTAGAGAAATTTGCCTAACCAAAATTAACATAACCTAGCCAAATTTAACTTAACCAAGCGCGGGGCTTGACGCACGATAACCTAACCTAACCAAATCTAACCTAAGCTAACTTAACCAAATCTAACCTAACCTAAACAAATCTAACCTAACCTCCTAGTGGGGGGGTTCTCGACACTAAAGTCATCATTCTGTGAGACTGTGAAGGTTCACACGTCTCTGGACTCAGAAGAAATCCAAAGAATTTTCATAGATTAGGGAATTTTTTCAACACCCCTAACTCAAAAACTATGTGGTTGCGACGCATATTTTGTACCCCAGCCAAATATCCCGCATTCCCCCAGGTCCCCAAGCTTGTTTTGTGGGAGAGGGGGAGCATGGGCAAACACTAGAATAATACCCTATATAGGTATGCATGTATATATTTGTATATGTACTACTATTTAGGTTCTGATATGTTAAAATTTGCGGGGAATGGTGTTGAAGTAGATGCATGAAGGCAGTGCAAATAATAAGCAGTCTCCTAGAAGCACTTAGTTATATATCACTATAGTTTTGGCATGTGCCACTTGTGCAGTGAACAGTTAAGATGTTTACTCATTGTCCTTCCTCTCATCACGCGCCCCAAAGATCTCACTACTTTCCTTCCTTGTAGGCCTCTCTCTGATCACCCCTTCCGTGCTTCCATACTTTCACGGGATTGAACCATATAATTAGCTGTCCATTCATCATTATTTTATATTACTTCTGGCTCTCAACTGTCATGCTAATTTGATCTTCAAACTCAATAACTTAACTCCTTAATTTCTTAAATGCCATCACTTCCCTTTCGGCCACATTAACTTTGTTTCCTCCTCACACAAACAGTACTGAATTCACATCAATTTTAGCAAATCTTTTTTACTGTTAGTAGTACAGTCACCTGAGGCACCCGCTGCCAGACGGGCCTAACCCTTCTCGCGCTGATTTTCTGTTTTCACCGTCTCCAGCATGTCTAGAGTCCCAGGCAGCAGGTGGTGTAAGTGGGTAAGCGATATTCGACCATCTAGGGTGACTCTAGACATGGTGGGACTCTTAAGACATGCTGGAGACGGTGAAAACATAAAATCGGCGCGAGAAGGGTTAGGCCCGTCTGGCAGGGGTGCCTCATCTGCAAACACTAATATTGAGTTTCCCTTTTGTATTATCTATACTCATCTCTATACCATCACCACCAACCTTTGCTTAGATTTATCTCATTACTCCATCCATAAACAATTTACATAGCCACGGTGACATTAAACCCATCCCTTCCCCTTATGGACCTGGTACTCTCGTAAACCCGAAATTCTGTCCAAACACAAATCGGGAAAAAAAAAACCCCTCCCCCGCCCCCCCCCCCCGGGTAAGGGTTTTTGGGTTAAAGGTTAGGTTCCCGTTGCTTGGGAAAAGGTAAAGTTAGGTTAGGTTTTTCCAAATCACGGGGAAAAGGGGGAATTTTTTATTAAAATACATACACCACCCCATACACATTTCTTCTAAATTTTAAAAAGGTATTTTAATACAAAAAAAAAACCCCTGGACAAAAGGTAAAACCTAAAAAAGGAAGACTACTTGGAAAAAATTTTAGAGTTTTTTTGGGGCAAAATTTGAATTAAATTTGCTATATTCTCGCTGCCCAAAAACTACAGAAGACCTGAATTTAAAGGCCCTGAGGGTCCCCAGAGATTTTCTAAAACCAAAGAAAACAGTAAACGTAGAGTCCTTTTAGAGGGAAGCAAGTGGTAGGGAAAACAATACGTCCCCAAATTTTACCTCTTGACGAGGCCTTGTTTTTGACTGTTTCAAAGTTTAGAACCTCTGAACATCACCTTTTAACCTTTCAGGCCCTTCCCCTGTGTTGTCAGCCGAGAACAGAAAAAACGGGAATTTGGTTTTAATGCCCCACTGCCTGAATGCCCCCCCCCCTGGCCCCTAATGCCCCACCACGTATAAAGCCCCAATGTCCCACATCCCCAGGTCCTAATGCACCACTCAATTCTGAAGCGCCCCCCCTTTATGGTCCAAAAGCCCCCCAAACCCAAAAGGCCAGTTAAATATTTTAATTTTACCCCCCAAAAAATATTTGTTTACTAGTAGTTTAAGGAATGTTTATGAAAGAACAGCTTTTTTTTCCAAACAGTCTCAACTGCCCCAAAATGGGGCCTAACCCCTTTTTTTCCCGGAGTATGTTTACCATGGTTTAGGGAAAAATGGGAACGGGATAAACCCAAAAAGCCTTTCAGTCAGTCACAATTCTGGGAGTACAGAGAAGCCCATCTCCAACCCCTTAAAAGGAATTTCCCCATGACTACCAAAAGCCTAAGGATGGTTTCCACTTTCCATGTGTAGTGTGGGGAAAGAAAGGACAAAAGCCCACCCCAGGAAGCTTCCCAGTGTGATACCCTGCAATGTTTGGGCCCAGCAAAAGAACTTGAAACTCTGGTTTGAAAAACAGCATTTTTTGTAAATGGTACAGAATAACAAAAAATGAAAGTAATATTGCTCCCAAAAGTTAGGTGCATTTCACGAACCTCAGTACCCCTGAACCAGTGAATCTAAAAGCAACCTGCCCTACTTCCCCCCCTCAACGGATGGCGCCGGGACATTTTGCCAGGTGGGGGCTTGTTTTTATTAGTGAAGTTTTTCAGTGTGGTGATAATTTTTAACCCCCCAACCACATATTTTAAATTTAGGGAAATATAAAAACCACCCCTTCCCAAAAAACTGTGGTTAGCTTACATTTGGGGACGATATGTATTTGGGTTTTTCTTTCCTTTTTTCGTTGGGTTTCGTTTCATTTTTCAAAAACCCGGGGCCTCCCCCTTTTTTCCCCTTCAGGTATCAAAGAGAATTCTACGGGAAAAATAAAAACCAAGAGAGAGGTAGAGTTGCCTGTGGAGTTTGCCCATAGGGTTTGGGCTAAAAAACGTACAAGAAATGAGCACTGATACCCTCAAAATCTAAATTTCGCATGAAACCCCTTCAGGGGGACTTAACAATATTCACCCCCCAAAAGCTACATAAAACCCTTTAAGATGACCCTTAAGAGGAGGTTTAAGCCCATTCCCCCTTTTTTTCAATGTAGCCTCCCTTGTTGGAAGAGGTAAAAGGTCCGGTGGGGGAAAACACCCCTTACCGGGTTACCACGCCCCCAAATTCCCACTGACATAATGGGGGGGGATCCCCCAAAAACATCCAAACCAGGTAGTAGGAGGAGGTTCAAGAAAGGGGGGTGATTTTCTAACAGATACCCTTGGATTCCAGTACTTTCCAAAAGCGGGTAACGTCCCCCTACCAACGTCATGGATCCCCAGGCCCGTACAAAGAAAAAATTTTTAAAGGGTGGTTTCCCTTAGGGCCCCCAAGGCAAAAAAGGTAACACGTTCAACCCAAAAAAAAGGCCCCCCCCCCCCCCAAAAAAAAAAAAAAAAAAAAAAAAAAACCCCTTCCCCCCCCAACCCATATCTCTGGTTAAAGCAGCAGCCAGGGAAGATATCTATAAACCCCTTCTGGGAAAAGATTGTTCCCCGGATCCCCCCCTACGGGACATTTAAACTGATAAAGTTCAACTGCCAAAATTTCCCAAACCCTGCAGAGAAAACTGTCAACCGTGCCCGCAACAGCTGCGCAAACATCCAACTTTTTTGGAATTCGGATGCTAATGCTCATATCCCAAGTGATTTTCTGCAACGAATATTACCAAAAGGGTCACCGCACTTGATATTTGCTTCTCCTCCCCACTTTCCTTCCTGAGCAAGCCCAAGTTTGGTTTTGATGGAATTTTTAAAATTTGTCAGGGAGCCATTTGTAAAATGTCGCATTCAAGCTACATCAAGTCTGGGGGACTGCAAAAGCAAGTTCCGCTATTATTGTATTTTGTCCCCAACGAAAGCCCACAGATTACAGGCTACCCTAGGTGCTATTAGGGGAACTTCTCCCATCCAACTTAGGGTTGAAGAATTGTGTATTTTTGAACGGGTTTTGTGGAGAAGCCCCATTAATAATCTCCCGGAGTTCCTGTGTTTGGGTGCGGGTTTTTCACGGGGCAAAGCGTGTAAAACAGATTAAGGAATATGATCCCCGCCGCATATTTTCACCAACTTCCTTCCCGTAATTACATAAAGTTTTGAGGCACTGCCCCATAGGGTGTCCCAAAATGCAAAAGTTTTGAAATTTTGCACGCTCGGGGTTTTATTCCGGTTTCTCATATAAAACAATTGCTTTAAAATTTTGGTAAAATTGAGTAATATTTAGGGCCCCGCCAAAGGAACTTTTAGGTACGGACTCAATTTCAGGATTTTTCAAAATTCCACTTTTTTTTCCCCTCGGGTTATCAACATGGCAACAAGGCCGCTAGAATCTTTGTGATCGACAAGGCTCCAATCGATGAAATCCCCGGAGCCCGGCTACCATCGAAGGGCGGTCCCCTCCGCTACTACCAAACCACCACCGGGAATGGGGGAAACGGCGAGGGGAGCGGGAAAGGCGGTGGGGGGAGGGGTTTCCCCTTCTGGTGCGCGCCGGGATTCGACAACTACAGTAATACACCCCGGGCCACAAAGCTGTCAAAGCTGGTAAAGGCGTACAAGCCCTCAAAAGAAAAAAGAACAAAGACGGGCCAAAAACTCGTATGGATGGGGAGTTTTTCAAAGGGACCTCCAAAAAATCTTGCCTTGCACACTTCTCTCCAACGGGAACGGAAGGACGGGGAAAGGAGTTCCTACGGAGTCAAGAGAAGACAGAGGGGAATATCCGGGGGAATTGACCTCGTAGCGAAAAAGGTGGAGAAGCAGGTCAAAGCGCAGAACTCGATCAGGGCCCCAGGAACGTGAAGACAGGGAGGGCGACATTGCCGGGTGACTAAAAGGGCGGAAATCCAACCAAAGCAGTAGCAGCAGCAGCGTCCTGTGTCACGACGTCATCCCCGGCCGTGGATCCCAAAGTCAGAAAAAAACCAAAAAACAGTCGCCATTGATCTCCGTGAAGGATTTTAAACCTCTTTTAAAAATTTGGGGATCGGGAAGGGTCGGTCGGCAAGCAACATCAACGTTCGCAGCTACCCGCTCAATTTTTTGGGAATTACATTGGGAGTTGGCGGTCTCAAAGGAAAAACCGGGCCATTGAGCACGAATTGCGGGGGGGGGAGAAACCGCCGCCGAAAAGATCATGGAACTGGGGAACCAGGAGAACCTGAGGGGTTTGGCCTGCTTTGGGAGGAAAACTCCCCCCGCCTCTTGGCGATACGGAGGACCGCATCCGTCCTCCTCAAAAGGGAAGATACGCCGATTTTTTTTGGGGCCCCGGGCAAGCTCGATTGATGGCAAAAACGGGGCTGCAGTGGTTTGAAGGAGGTGGACGAAGCGGGCGTCAGGGAAAGATCATTGCCTTCTTTTTCGACACCACGGCCTCGAACACTGGCATGGTGAAAGGTGTTTGTATCGGATTGAGCAAGAACCTCGGACGAAGTTTGCTTTGGTTGGCCTCCCGCCATTGTCCATGAGGTGATCCTAAAGGATGTCTTCAAAGTCAGCCTCGGCTCCCTCTGGCCCTGAATTGGAATCTTCAAACGACTCCGTGATCGATGGTCCTTCGTGGATTCCTCGCAGAGAGAGAGGGTGGAAACACGGAGGACCTCGTAGAGTTCTTCGCCCCCAAATGACACTCCCAGCAAGTGAAGGACGACGCATTGGCCTTCTGAAAGGGGGCTTGATGCGAAGAACCATCCCCGGGAGGGGAAAAACTTCTCCGTCTCTCTCCTGTTCCTCAGTGGTGAAAGGGCCCCCCAAACCATTCCCACCGTCCTGGAGTCTCCCTCAAGCCCCCGGGGGATGGCAAAGGCCATCTACTGCCTCAAGCTTCAGATGCTGAAATCCCGCTGTCGCTTTACTGGGTTTAGAGAACCGGAGTGGAACAAAATGGCCCTCTTTGTTTTTTCTGGTGTAACCAAGCAATGGCATGAGGCACCGATCTCTGTGAAAGCTCTGTTGAACGACGTGCCTTCTTCGAGATCCTCAAAACATACCCTGACAAAACGTTGCCAAGGCAGCAGAAAAACCCTGCGACCACCTTGGACGTTTTTCCCAGGAAAAACGCGGGGCTGGCCTTCTTCGCCAAAGGGTTGATGTGGAGGAGAAAAGCGATGGGCAAGGGATTTGGGCAAGCCCCCTCCGAAGAAAAACTCAAGCGATTGGAGGGAAAAAAAGATGACGATGTCTTCCTCCCCCTCGTCCTTATCACTTCAAAGACACGGTCCTTTTTAAGAGACTCGACGCGGGCGAGGGTTCCTGCAAAAGGACCTGGGGATTGTGGAGAGGAGACCCATTCAGGACGCCAAACGGGACTTGGGCCCCCGGGGGGAAAGATGCCCCGGAGGGGGCATCGCCCTAGTCCGCGCTACCTGGGGGCCCCGAAGTCGGTGCACAGGAGAGTATTCCTCCGTTAGTCCACCAATCGGAAATTGTGGGGGGGGAAAAAGGGGGACCTTCAAAAAAAAGGGTTTTGAATGGAAACAAAGAAAACGTCTGTTTTTTTTCCTTTTAAATTTCTTTCTAAAAATGGGGAAAGTTTTGATTTTTTTTTTTTTTTTTTTTAAAGGTTATTAAAGATTGTTTTAGTTTTTCGTGACCCCCAAATACTCTCCGAATTTCTCTAATTTTACAGAACTCTTTTTATGCTGTAGAACAGAAGTAAAAACACGACAAGTGAAAAAAACTGTTTCATTTTTTCCCCCTAGATCTTGGGACAAACCCCACTGCCCCACACTTTTCCCGCCTCCCCTATCAATAATGCTTTTAACCAGCTGAAAGACGGGTGCCCTCGGTTAGTGTCAAGCATAGAAGCCCATAAAAATCCCCAAACTACCTCGAAAAGACTGGATAACAGCCCCCATCACGTCCACCTTCTACCTGGGCAAACCCCATAAAGGTAGTGAGGGCAATAATGAAATTTGGGGGTTGGGACCATGTTAAAACACAACTCCCCCCACTAAAAATGAAACCTTTTCCTCAATAAAAAAACCTTTTTGATGAGACAAAAAAGCTCCCCCTAAAAGTAAGGCTTTTCACAAGAAGAAAATAGTAGGATCCAGAGTAAGAAAACTCATCTAAGCAGAAAAGCTTTAAACAACTGTGGGGCAGATTATGAAAAACCCCGACACTATTTCATCCGAGTACCGAGGAAAAGCAGCGAAATTCAGACCCTGGAGAAGATTAAGTACCTACTGTGGGAAACAATAACTGTGTGTATCGATCGTGCTTTTAAATTGTCTGACAGGGATGCAGCATTTTTAAATCTTAATGAAGAAAAAGATTGTTATATCAGACTCCATTTTTAATAATTTGGACTACAAAAATCGGTGCATTCATACTGCTTGGTGGTGCATTTATACTAGGGGTTGTGCACAGAACAAATTGGGGCATTTGACACAAAATTGGGGCATTCGACTACAAAGTTGGTGCACAGATAGGTGGTGGTGCATTCAGGGGAAAGGGCTTCGTCCTGTAACCGAAACGTAATATCACCTGGAATTCCAAATTTTACGCAAAATAAAAAATTTTCCACGTGAGTTTTCCTCGTAGGGCCCCCCCCGGGGACCCCGACTTTTCCCCACAACGACCGATGTAAACAAAACCCGGGCAGTTATGGGTAGGGTCCATTGGGAGTATGGTTTCTGTTTATCTTTTTAGATTCTAGGAAACTTAACTCCCAGTGAGGTTCCTAGGGAATCATTACTTTTGGAGATATAACGTGTTTATAGGGAGGAGAGAGACCAGTGTTTACGTGCGCCTCACTCTTCTTCCTCTTGTGATGTGCATCGCCTCTGCTGTTCTTCCCTTGCCGCGAACACTTTAATGGGAATTTGGCTTTAGGTGGTTAAAACGTGGGGTTAGGTTAGGTTAGTGAGTCTAAAGGTGGGGTTAGTTAGGTTAGTTAATTTTTATATCTCCTACACACCTTAATTTAGATTACATCTTAATTTAGATTTATTAATAACATCTTATATTTCCGAAAGTAGTGATTTGCGGCGGAAACTGAGAAAGTTTCTTAGAATTCGTAAAGGTACTCCGAGTAACCGTACTCCCAATTGTGTAGAAAATTATGGTCCTGGTGTAATAATTTATCAAAATAGACTAGGACTGCTGTGGTCATTTTCTGAGACACTTGACTAATTTTTCGTGGCCTAAAATTGGCGATTTTTCATTTTGAGAAATTTGGGTAAATTTCTAGTGTTTGCCCATACTCTCCCACTTCCCCCAAACAAGTTTGGGGACCTGTGGGAATGCGGGGTTTTCAGGTGGGGAACAAATTATGTGTGAAACACTTAATTTATGAGTTGTGTAGGGGGGGTAAAATTCCTAGATCTAGAGTAATTTCCTTATACATAGTATGTAGAGAAATCTGCCTAATCAAAATTAACCTAACCTAGCGGGGGGCTTAACCCACCGATAACCTAACCTAACCAAATTGAACCTAGCCTAAATATATCTAAACTAAGCTCCTAGCGGGGTTGGGATTTCTCGACACTTGGGTCATCATTCTGTGATGATAGTCATGTTCACACGTCTCTGGACTCTGAAGAAATCCAATGCATTTACCCTAGAAGATCTAGGGAATTTTTTTAACACCCTTAACTCAAATACTATGTGGTTGCGACGCACATTTTGTACCCCAGCCAAATATCCCGCATTCCCCCAGGTCCGAAAGCTTGTTTTGTGGGAGAGGGGGAGTATGGGCAAATACTAAAATAATACCCTATTTTTTTCTGGGTGTTTTTTATGTTTTTG
>JACEEZ010001840.1:14033-39033 GCA_016584305.1 Chionoecetes opilio
ACCTCCTCAATAGAACTCTTTACTTTCCTGAATCATGGATGTAGAAATGATGTATCCCCCACCCATTCACGATCACCTCCCACCCATTCACTCACCCATTACTCATCATCCCCCACCCATTCACTCACCCATTACCCATCACGACACACCCATTCACTCACCCATTACCCATCACCCCCCACCTATTCCCTCACCCATCACACCCCACCCCACACCCATTACCCATCACCCCACCCATCCACCCATGCACTCACCCATTACCCATCACCCTACATCAAAGTTTCCTCAATTCTCGCAACCCACTTTTTTTCACAATTTTCGCTAATAGGCTGCTAATTTTTTTTTTTAAATGTTCGGAACATCTCGTAAGTGGGCTTAAAACCTTCCCCTGGTCGACCTGGTTCCAAAAATGTGCCATATGATGGGATTGGGCCACGGGGGGCGGAACCTATACCACACACACACACACACAGACAGACAGACAGACACACTTTCGCTTATATTATTATAGAAGAGATAGTACGTACAACAACCTCTGAAGATAGCCAAGATTGGACGCCTAACTACCTAGCTACTTATTATTTCTGTATTTCTGAATTGCGAGAGATAAGATAAGATGCTTTGATCCTACCTAAGCAATATTCACGTACTAATAGCGAGGTTATAGATGGTAGAAGTATTTAAGTGGTTAAAGGGATATAATAAAGGAGATGTAGGAAAAGTTATTACGGCTAGTAACCAGGGTAGAACAAAAAGTAACGGATTCAAACTGGAAACAAATTTATAATTGAAAAAAGAAATAGAGAGAAACTGGTTCACAAATAGGATGGTAAATGATTGGAATGGACTCAGTCGTCAGGTGGTTAGTGTGGAGTCAATAGGGAGTTTTAAAAGGAGGCCAGACAATTTCATGGATGGGGATGAAAGGTGAATGTAGGTAGTGTTAAGTAACAGGAACTATCATGTATAGGTCTCACGGCCTCTTGTAGTTTCCTTATTTTGTTATGTTCTTATGTTCTTACAAATTGCCACCACGCCAGAATGTCCCAAGTGGAAGTGGCGGAGGAATGGCAATAGAGGAGCAAGACGTGTTCAGTGATTCAAATTTTTCTAGTCTATTACGAACTCAATTTTTTTCTACTATCAACTACACACAACCTTTCTCCCCTGTGTATATATTAAGAGTCAAAACTATACATTTTAATCGTATGTTTGTATCTTTTACTTGACAAGCTTCATTTAATATTCGGTGTTTCATGTCGTGTTCGTGTTAATTGATTTTTCCTCTGTATTAAGTCTATTCTTTTAATTTTTCATGTGTGTGTGTGTGGTGTGTGTGTGTGTGTGAGGAGGGGGGCATAAGGTTAATTCACTATTATTATATTGTATTAGTACTTAAGTAGTTCCTTTGTATGTATTACGATTGTACAGTATGTTATATTAATGTTAGTTTTGCTGTCTATGTCTATGGGCGAAATCAATTATTATTATCAGTATGTATTATCATTATTTCAACACAACCTAGGATCGTAAAAAACTATCAACGATTGACTAAATCTTCTTTCACATTCCTATACGTAATATATCACTATATTTTCACTCCCATACATACATAGACCGTCCCATCTCAATGCTGTGCTTACTCTTCCTCTGACCTCATACTTATCTCCATACATACCACGCCTCTCCTTCCCCGACCTCCACTAGCGACCTCGATGTGTTAATGTATCACTGGCGGTCACTCCATCTTACGCACTTTCTTTGCTCTATATGCGCTCTGGAAAAAACCCGAGTCTCGTGACCTGAATGCTTTAAAAATAGGAATAAGTCTGACATCTGACCTGGCTGCTTTAAAATAGGTGGTGTGTGTGTTTGACTGTGTGGTGTGTGACTGTATGTGTGTGTGTGTGACTGTGTGTGTGTGTGTGTGTGTGTGTGTGTGTGTGTGTGTGTGTGCTGTGTGGTTATCATTGTTTGTGTTTTGGTGAAAATTTTGAATGCTTTAGGATAGAGCTTACTGGACACTATCATTATTCGTTAGTGATATTATCCCCCGCCTCCCATACAAAAAAACGTTCGTGAGCTTTTAATGAACGTTTTTTTACAAGTTCATACAATGTTCATGAAGCTTGCCAAAAGTTTGTTCAAAGTAGGCAAAGTTTGTCAAGCCTCTAACGAATTTTCCTTTTTTTTTAAGGGGGGGGAGTCAATAGTTGTGTTTCGTTAATATACAAGTTACATCACATGGAGTTAACTAGGGCGTCTTTTATTTGTGCATTAAGGCATCAATTCAAAACACTACCACATCCCTAACTAAAGAGACTGTTAAAGAGACTGTGTAGGATTGAAAGTCACATTCGCTAAACCCAAAATAGAGTTCCTGACGCACATGTATATAACAACGTTAAATAATTCGGTCGCTTTATCAACAAAAAGAAAACTTTTTAACTGCATTGCTTAACTTGAATAGAGAGAGAAAAAATAAAAGGTGTGTGGATCAAAAAAAAAAAAACCAATTAAAACATTCCCCCCACCCATTGAATTAACGGGGTCCCTTTAAATTTTTCTTAAATCTTTAAAAAAATAAGGGGACTAGTGTTTTTGAAAGGGGGTCTCCCCCTTTTTTTGGGACGCCAGTTTAAATCCGTTTAAATTTTTGCTTTAAAAAATTTTAAAAATTTTAAGTGACTAAAAAAAGGGATCAAAGGGTTAGAAGGTTTTCTTTTAAAGATCTTTTTTCCTATAAAACGTTTTATTTTTACGTAAAAAAGAATTTTTTTCCCCCTTCCCCTTTTTATTCTTTAATCTATGGGCCTATACATTTTTGGGTCGTATACATCTATTTTTTTAAAATTTAAATTTTTATCGATAATACTATACTCTAGGGTGTCTTCATTTGGGGGGCCCTAATCTTTGGGGGGCCAAAAACCTTTTTTAAAAAATTTCCTAAAAAACCCAGGGTCACACAAACAAAATTTTTCAATTTTTTTAAATTTTTCCTTTTTCAAAATCTTATTAATGGGGTTTAACCATAAATATAAAACCCCCTTTTACTCTACTCTACTACCACTACTATAACTACTATTTGTTCGTTTTTTCGTTTTTTTTTTTAGTTCAATGTGAGGGGTTACCTTTTGTTTAATGGTTTTTTTGTTTCGTTTTTGGGCTTCGGGGGCCGGGTCTAGGTAAAAGGGTTGGGGGCGTGGGGGAGGGAGGTATGGGGGGGAAGGGAGGGGGAGGGGGGGGGGGAGGGAGGATGGAAAAGGAAAAAGGGGGGTGGATAGAAAAAAGGAGGAGGAAAGGAAAAAAGAGAGGAAGAAAGAAGGAAAAAAGGGGAGGAGGAGAAGGGAGAAAAGGGAAAATGAAGAGGAGAGAGAGAAGGGGAAAGAGATAGTTTTTTTTTTATTATCTGTTTGCTTTTTCTTATATATTTTTTGTCGTCTGTCTGTCTATTTGTCCCCCATATCAGAAGATTAGGAAATAACAACAGCTACTAAACAAAAACAATATATACACTACCCCACTAACCTTTCCCCCTGCCCCCACTACAATCCCTATACTATTACTACTTTTTTTTTTTTTTTTACTTTGTGCCTAAAAAGCGCGTAGGCAGTGGTGACCAGGGCCGGATGGTAGGCTCGGAGGTTCACTTGAGGTTTTGATGGTTGGTCCTCGCCGTGTGGTGCGCAGGCAGGTTTCTATAGTGACGCCTGTGAGGCTCATGCCGCCCCCCTGTGTCCTCCGATGCACTCGCAGTCGAAGGTAGAGTTGATAGGCACTACTACTACTACTACTACTACTACTACTACTACAACTACTACTACTATTACTACTATTACTACTACGACTACTACAACTACTACTACTATTACTACTACTACTGATTCTTAAAGACAGGTTAACATACATAGATTAAAAAAACAAAAACAAAATAGACAGGAACACAAGGTCAGTTTGTGGCAATTTTCCTTCGTGGATCAGACCGAGGCCACCGAGCTGACATCTCGGTGGCCTCGATCTCTCTCTCTCTCACACACACACACACACACACACACACATAATTTTCATAAAGGTTAAAGTAGAGTAGGAGCAAAGTGTGTGTGTGTGTGTGTGTTGAAATATGTGGTATTAAAGCCCTTCTTTTTTATCTCCTCCTCCTCCTCTTCTTCCTCTTCTTTTCCTCTCTCCACCTACGCATCTCTCCCCTTCCTTCTCTCTCTTCTCCTCTTTCCTCCCACTCACAAAATTAAAAGGTAGTTGATCAACATGCTCTCTCTCTCTCTCTCTCTCTCTCTCTCTCTCTCTCTCTCTCTCTCTCGTCTCTCATCTCTCTCTCATCTCATCATCCTCTTCTCTCTCTCTGCCTCCTCTATCCTCTCTCTCTTTCTCTCTCTCTCTAATGTATACGGTATTATCAGGATCATAGTAGTAGTAGTAGTAGTAGTAGTAGTAGTAGTAGCAGCAGTAGTAGTAGTAGAAGTAGTTGCAGTAGTAGTAGTAGTAGTAGTAGTAGTAGTAGTAGTAGTAGTAGTAGTAGTAGTAGTAGTAATAAAAATAAAGCAATCCCCAGAGGCCTTGTTGAGCACGGCCGCATCTCTAAATCCCCTTGACCTTGAACACTTTAATTACAACCCTTTACCCTTGCATTCCATCACGCCTTTACCTGTCAGTCCGAATGAGTAAATTTATCCTGCGTTAAGGCTACTGTTTTATTTTCTCTTTAAACGTGTGACTTCAAGGCGCGATCGGCCGTCTGTTTACCATTAAAACGCCCGTGCGTTGGTGGTTCTTGTGATGATGTTTTTATCTTCGTATTTTTAGGATTTGGTAGTGGTGATAATGGTAAATCAAGATCAGAAGCAGCAGTAGTTATAGTAGTAGTAGTAGTAGTAGTAGTAGTAGTAGTAGTAGTAGTAGTAGTAGTAGTATAGTCGGGAAAACAAGCGGTGGTAGTAGTAGTAAATAGTCGAGAATTATAAATAGAAACGATGGTTAGCACTATATTCAAGTCAAGAACACCCTAAGCGAATTCGTCACCAAATTGACTTGAAACCTAATAACAATAATGTCATCCCATTATGAAACACCTCAATATTTTAAAAAGGAACCAAAACAAATATACTTTTCACGAGGTACTTATAAACAGTCATCTAAACACCACCCGCCACCAAACACACAGCGGTACAGATGATAATTATTATCTGTTATTTATACGAACACAATATTTACTAACTCTCTCTTACGCCCTAATCACCCTCATAAACCCTAAAAGCCTGTTTTAATACTACACATTTTCACCCTCACCGTCACCCAAGCAAACACAGGAACGAGCATGGTACCTCGTGTTTGTTTATCACTTCGTATTAAAAACATATATTTTGACCTCCTCTCCTCCTCTTCCTCCTCCTCCTCCTCCTTCTTCTTCTTTTTATCGTTTTCTTTTTTCTTTTCCTCCTCCTCCTCCTCCTCCCTTAATCCCTCCTTCACGCTCATGTCCTTCACTTGTCCCAAACATTACTCTTAAGCCCGTGAAAGGAAGACGCAATGAAGTGCTGAAAAAAAACTAATCACTCTCAAACCCAACACAGAGTGATATGTTTAATTTTTTTCTTCTTTTTTTACTATTCCAAGTTTTTTTTATATTCTAATTCATTCATTCATTTGGATAAGATGTGATATTTCACTTCATTCATTCCTAATCTCTCTTACACGTATTATACAGAGCGGATTTGTGTTTGATGTGACTACTTTTAAGTTTTTTTTTTAATCCACGAGTTTTGTGTGAAATTAAAGACGATGAAGAGATACTGCACCTCTTTCTTTATTCTCTCCCTTTCCTCTGTTCTCTTACTGTCTTCTTTATGGGGACTGGCAGCTAGCGGGCTTTTTATGACTTATCTTTGTCCTTGGTTAGTCTTTTCTCATGTTCAAAAAAGCTCAATCACTTAAGTTCCCTCTTACACCAAGCGCGAATAAGATCGATGATGATTATTTATATGCTTACGTTATTTTTTGGGGGAATTGGTCATTTAGAAAAGTTCCCAATCAGTTTAAGTAAAACCAAAATCTTAAAAGAAACCCACTGTAATTTTTCCACGGGAGCAAAGAAACATACTCCCACTAGCATAACTATTGCTTAAAATTATAATAACCCTAATGCCCTAAGTTATAAGGCATGATTTAAGGGGAAAATCTTGGATGGGGAGGATGGGCTAAAGAGGTGTTTTATGCTATGCTGTAACACTACAACTTACTTGAGTGTCCACTAGATGTCGAAGCACATGACGTTGAGCCAGAAGAAGGCGGCGAGGAAGCTGATGTGTATGAGGGAGGCTGTGACGGCGACGGCGACGGAGACAAGACCAGCGAAGGAGAGAAAGATAAGAATAGAAAAAAAGTACATTAATTATCCAGTATTCTATTTTTTTCAGTTCTAACCTAATTGTATTTTTTTTCTGGATTAATTAAGTTCGTTATGTCCCATCCCTTTATCTATAATTTCATCATACTAGTCTTTTAATATTAATGTGTGTTGGTGGACGTGAGTATTTGTTGGTGGATGTGGGAGTGAGAGATGGGAGTCAATTGTAATACTGTGGAAAAATTACAAATAGGTAGATACACACACACACACACACACACACACACACACACACACACACACACACAGTTGGGGAACTTCGTAGTGTAAGGGTTAGCACGCTCGGCTCACAACCGAGAAGTCCCGGGTTCGATCCCCGGGCGGTCTTCTTAAAACCCGAACCCCTGTCCACCCAGCAGTGAATGGGTACCGGGTGTTAGCCGGGGTTTGTGACCCCCCTCCCGGGGTGGTGGCTTCGGCCAACACTAAGCACTAAGGAAGAATGATAAAATTAATGTTGATATGGAGACGGGGCCATACGAGCGTTGCTCAGGCCCTGTAAAATACAACTAGATGAATACAACTAGATGAACACACACACACACACACACACACACACACACACACACACAATAACACACACACAAAACACACACACCAGTACAAACACACACCAAGACACTGACCCATAATCTTGCAGGCGATGTCGGGGAGGTTTCCTGAGGTGAGCTGCACGATAATGAGGTAGGCGAGGACCAGCGCCGTCACGTGGGACACCAGACACTTGCCGTGCACCTTGGCGTGCAGCTCTGGCACACTTACGTACACCAGCAGCGTGACGGCCAGGAACACGCAGGAGACGGCTTGCAGGGCAGGGTAGACCGTGGACCGCACGTTGTTGCACAGCACAGCCTTGTTATCGAAACAGACCAGCGGGTGCTCCTGCACGTGGTGGTGGTGCGTGATGAAGCTGTCCAGGCAGTACATGGTGGCGGGGAAAGGGTCGGGGAAGGCGGGCACGTGCAGCGTCCCGTCCTGCAGCAGGTAGTAGTACCGGTCCTCCTCAGACTCATGGGGCTGCAGCTGGAAGGTGTCGCTGCAGATCGGGTGGCCGTGTACGATGGCGAGGTCCTCGGGCGGCGGCGCGTCAGGAACCAGAGACCCGCTGTGATGGAATTTTAGCGTCCACTCCATGTTGGGGTTCTGCGCGAATTCGCACTCCGCGCCCAGCATGACGGAGTGGTCCGGGCAGCACTTGCGCACGCAGGTCGCGTTGTGGCATGCCTCGCGGTGAGCGATGCTTCTGTCTTTGTAGCAGAAGAGTGTGGAGTACTGCGGGGCGTGACCGGGACCGCCAACCTCCACACCCACACAGTACTCTTGCCTGTTTATCGGCTTGTTGGTGAATGTGGGCGCCAGCCACTGCAGTTTGAGGCCGTGCGGGTCGTACACCAGGCTCACGTTGGCCTCGGCCAGGCGGCGGTAGTGGGTGTCGTCGGGGCCACAAGTGAAGTTGGTGATTTCGGCCATACCATCGATCTGCCACGATACCGGCTGACCCTCCACCTCCATGGATAACGGAACGTTGAGGGCACCGTCGTCGGGGTAGCAGGTGCCATTGGGGAGAATGGCGTGGCCCGGCGGGCAGCACACGGACACTGGTGGGGCCGGCAGGCAGAGGTGGGCCTCCATTGCGTTGGCTTCCCCGTCGGCATCCAGCATGTGGTCGATGCAGAAGTGGCTGAAGAAAGTCCTGCGCCAGTACAGTGCTCCGTAATCCATGACGGAGAAGTCATACGACATTTCCTTGTTGTGGTGGAGCACTACCTTGCTGTGTCCCTCGGGGCACGCCACCTCGGCCACCTCCACCACACTAAACTCACTGGTGTTGACGTGCATGCGATGCCTCGTCGAGTGGTCGATGACGGCGACGGTGGTGACCGCGTCCTGGCACTGGTCGCCGTCCCAGGCCTGGGTGCCTCGGCAGCGACATTTGTGCAGCGTAGTGTTGCCCACGAAGGGCGCATCGAGGCCGAAGTTACTGTCGTAATACACATCATCGTAGTACTCAAACCCTCCGTTCTCCTCGGTAGGGTAATCGTGCGCCGGCGTGGTGTTCTCCTCCTCCAGGGACACCGCCTCACCCTCACTCTGCTGACTACTCGCCTCAGGCCCCGTCAGCAGCAACAGCAGCAAGGCAGCCCACCACGGCGGCCTCCAGCCCATCGCTACACCCCGCCACCAGACAGCAGCACCATCCCGGCAAACAGATCACCACCACCACCGCCGCCGCACGCGTGCTCCAGCGCCTCACCTGAAGGGAAGGGACGAGGAGCTGGCACCATGTTTATCAAGGCGTGCTTTGCACCTTGCATGCACCTCAGTGTTACTCCCGAAGGCGGTGACGCTGTTGTGTTCGTCCTGTCTTCTGTGTCAGAGGCTCCATTCCTCGACCCTCACCTCCGAATCTGCAAAGACACACAAAGGACTGGTGTTAATGAGGCAATTAAAGGCAGGATCCGTATTGAGTAGGTCGTTATCAAAGACATGTCTTCCCGGCTAGGCGAGGACAGCGAGCGTGACTGTTTCGCTATCCTTCCTGGTTAGCTATTTTATTGCCGCTAATCGAAGGTTTGACTTTTAGTTTATCTCTTAATTTGCTCCCTTCGTCCAAAAGCCAGTCCAGTTCACCTATACTTTTTTTTTCCTCTCTCTCTATCGCATCTATCCTAAGCGTTCTTTCATTACCTCCCTTAACACACACACACACACTCCGTAGTGTAGGGGTAGCACGCTCGGTTCACAACCGAGAAGTCCCGGATTCGATCCCCGGGCGGAGCGGAAAACAGATGGGCTGTTTCCTGAAAACCCGAGCCCCTGTCCACCCAGCAGTGAATGGGTACCGGGTGTTAGCCGGGGGTTTGTGACCCGCCTCCCGGGGTGGTGGCTTCGGCCAACACTAAACACTAAGGATGAATGATAAAAATGTTGATATGGAGACGGGGCCATACGAGCGTTGCTCAGGCCCTGTAAAATACAACAACTAGATGAATACACACACAGGTACAGGCACCCCTACAGTGAAGACGTGGTCGGTCCTGCTCTCTGGATACTTTTCTATTGGAATCGACGCCTTCCAGTGTCTCCAAGACACTATCAAGTCGTCCCTTCTCTAACAACAGGGAAGAGCAAATTCTACAAAAGTTAATAGTGCTGACAACAATGGATCCAGACAATCTGACATTGTTGCTGGAATCACAGGACAGAACGTTTCGCAGCGCCATGGACGTGGTTGTGGAACAGTTCAAATCTAGAATTTGTGCCTTGGAGGAGACAATAAGTGACCTAACTAAAAGTTTGGAATTCACCCAAGCGGAAGTTCTTGACATGAAAGGTGAATTGAAGGATTCAAGAAAATGTGACAGTGAAAATAAAACCAAGACTCAGGAATACGAAAAACGAATTGAAGACCTTGAACAACGACTTAACTACCAGGAAGATTATAGTCGTAGAAACAACCTGCGTATCAGTGGTCTGGATGAGCTCCGAGGTGAAACATGGGAGCAGACTTCGACTTTAGTGAGTGAACTCCTGCAAAGCAAGCTTTGTTGAGTTTGTACCTTGGGGTTTTTGGGGTTTATTTAATTCATTTATTTTTTCTTTGCTTTATTTGATAGATTAGGGATATTTACACTTATTTCACTAATTGTTGTGCTGACCAGCTGGTGAGAATAAAGTTAGTTGACACTCAGCCGCCATACTGCTTAAACCTCCTGCTTGTGGCTGCCTGTACTTGAGCCGCTTTTCAGTCCATGCTCTTCGCCTGGTCGTCCCTTAATTGTTGTGCTGTTCCTGGGGCGATCAATGGTGCCCAGACCCGGGATACTGTGTGTTCAAGTGATCCTGTACGTTATTGGCGAAGATGTCTTTGGACGAAAAGCTATCAAGACGTAGGACAGCTGGTCGGGGGTGGGCGACACGTAGCTCCCGTGCCTTGAGGACACTACTTGATGTCCCTGATGTGACGAAAGTGCAGCTGGATGATGCCGTGGAGGACTTCGACAAGCGTCTGGCTGTCCTAGACGAGGCGCAGGGAGAATTGGGATTGGAGATAAGTGATCCTAACTTGTTACAGGATGACATCGAGGCCGCTGATGTGTTCCGCCGCGAGGTAAGAGAGCCGCGTGTGTTAGCTGCCCAGATGCTAGTGAGTTTTGATAAAGTTGAGCAATTGGAGCGACAGTCAGCAGCTCGCAGTGACAGTAACTCTATAGAATCCTTGTCTACACGTGTCAATCTACCAAAAATTGAGTTGCCGAAGTTCAGTGGTGAGTTAACTGAATGGCAGTCCTTTTGGGACAGGTTTGAGGCCCTGGTGGGTGAAACTGACATTCCTGTTATAAGCAAATTCACCTACTTGCAGTCTCTCTTGGAAGGTGAGGCTAAATCTGTGATCCTAGGGTTGTCACTCACGGCAGCCAATTACAAAGTTGCATGTACCTTGTTGAAGGAGCGCTTTGGTAGAAAGGAGAGGATAATCTTTGCACACATACAGGCTCTTCTTAAAGTAATTATGCCTGCCAGGTCTCATGGAGATGTAGCCTCCTTGTGGAAGCTGCAAGATGAACTTTTGACACATGTAAGGAGTTTGGAGGCTTTAGGTGTAGATGGTGATCAGTATGGCCTGTTTTTGACTCCAGTTATATTAGGTCGTTTGCCACATGACATTAGATTGGAGTGGTCAAGGGAAGGTTCTGGTCATGAAAGTGACCTCCGTTGGCTCTTGCAGTTTCTCCAGAAAGAGATAGAGCGCCGTGAGAGGTCAGACACCTTCAAGGATGTGACAACAGAAAAGACGACTCGGGACAGAAGTCAACCTGAGGCAGAGAGACGGAAAGTGCTTCCTGGTGCTTCAAACTTCCTCTGAAGTAACTTCAGTCAGGTGTGGTTTCTGTAACAACCCACATGCCAGTGAAAGGTGTTACAGTGTACTTAAGCTCTCACTTCCGGAGCGAAAGGAGAAAATTCGTTCAGCACAGTTGTGTTTCCACTGCTTTAAACCAGGGCACATAGGGTTAGGTTGCTCTGCAATATGTACCAGGTGTGGGGGTTTTCATAACATTTTGGTTTGTTCTATAGGTAATGATGTGGACAAAGGGAGGTCTAAGGGTTATGGAAATCAGGTTGCCAGGATACGTGAAAGTGAGCATTTGGAGAAAAATTCCTGTGAAACCTTGTTGGTGTTGACCTTGTTGGTGTGGCCCACAGCAACCCTAATTATTATAAAACTAACATGAAGCAAACCTGCACTGTTCTGCCGACAGCTAAGGTTAAAGTATTTGATGAACGGGGAATGTGTGCTGAAGCCACCCTACTTTTTTATACAGGTTCAGACAGATCTTATGTCTCTAGCAGTTTTGTCAGGAAAATTAAGCCTAAGTGGGTATCTTCAGAACAAATTTTTTATTCAGCATTTGGTGGATGTAGGAGTACTTCAGGTAACCCTTGTAATTTATATGACATGAAATTAATGGATTGCAATGGTTCTAGGCATTCTCTACTGACTGTAGAATTTCCTACAATATGTGCACCTTTGCTACGTCCATGTGTTCCTGTTGAGAGTATCAAGGCCTTTGATAAAATGCTGTTAGCTGATGATTATGTGGAAAATAGACATTTAACTGTTGACATCTTGGTGGGTCTTGATGCTTATTGGAGATTTATGATTCCTGGCAGTTGTGTGCAGGCCAAGGGATTGGTTGCTCAAGAGTCAGTGTTTGGTTGGGTATTATCTGGGTCATGCACAACTCCTTCCAACAGAATGGGTATGTCCTCACAGCTGCTATGCTATAGTAAATTGTCTGAATCTGCCTTACACAACTTTTGGGATCTCAAATCTGTTGGTATCAGTCTCAAGGAAGCTACTTCTAATGATCTCTCTCCTAATCCTGTTCTTGAAAAGTTTTCTGAGACCGTAAAGTTTAGTAACGATAGATATGAAGTTGCTCTACCCTGGAAGTCTGATAATGCTAAAGGTAAACTCCTTGACAATGAAAGGCTTGCAAAAAAGAGGTTGTTAAATTTATCTCATAGATTTCAGAAGAATCCTCAGCTGCAACAGGAGTATGATGCAGTACTGAAGGGTTATGAACAGGAAGGGATCATTGAAGAAGTTCCTCCCTCCGAGATGGTCAGCTTGTATCCTACGTACTACCTTCCACATCGCCCTGTGGTTCGAGAAAGCAGTGCTACCACCAAAGTCAGGCCGGTTTTTGATGCCTCTGCAGGTAGCTATAATGGTATTTCTTTAAATGATTGCCTCGAAGCTGGTCCTTCTCTCAACCCTGATCTTGTGGAAGTTCTCTCATGAGGTTTAGAAGGTGGCCTGTTGCATTAACTGGAGACATACCAAGGCTTTTCTTCAGATTTCTGTTCAGAAAGAGGACCGAGATGTGCACAGATTTCTCTGGAGAGTGAAGGTGTTGTTCGCACCATGAGATTTCTCGGTCCCCTTTGGAAAACAGAGTAGTCCCTTCCTTTTGAACGCTACAGTAAAACATCATCTTAAAACTTTTCCTAAATTGGAATTAGTAGAAGAATTGACGGATAACCTCTATGTTGATGATTGGTTGTCTGGAGCTGATAGTGATGATGAGTGCTGTGCTAAGTTCACGGAGGCAAAGTCTATTTTAGCTACAGCTGGTATGTCCCTCTCTAAATGGAGCTCTAATTGCAAATCTTTGACCGATAAACTCTATGAGAACCTTGAGCAGGGTAGAGATGGCATAGTCAAGGTCCTTGGAATGCAGTGGTGCTTGCCCTTGGATTACTTTGCCTTTGAATGCTTTGATGTAGGTTTGCACCAAGATCTTTATATCGTACTAAAAGAGCTGTTCTCAGTATTATTGCAAGACTTTTTGATCCTCTTGTCTCATTAGCCCCTGTATTATGCTCGCTAAAATTCTCTTTCAAGACATTTGGCGGCTTGGTCTTGACTGGGATGAGACATTACCGGAAGACTGGTTGCGAAAGTTTAAAAAATGGGTTGAGGGTCTCAAAGTTCTTCAGTCATTTAACATTCCACGCTGTTACTTTCCTGGGTTTTCATGGAAACTGTTGACTGGTTTAGAACTGCATGCTTTTGGTGATGCCTCTGAGAAAGGGTATGGAGCCTGTGTGTACTTGAGAATTCCCTCTACATATGATTACTTTGATGTGTCTCTTGTTGTGTCCAGGGGAAGGGTGGCTCCAGTCAAAAGAATTTCATTGCCTAGATTGGAATTGCTTGGTGCCTTACTTTGCGCAAGACTGGCTGTGTTTGTTAAATCCGCCCTTCGCTTGGCTGATGATGTACACCTGTACTGCTGGACAGACTCTCAGGTTGCTTTATCTTGGATTAAGGGGGATCCTAGTAGATGGAAAGTCTTTGTAGCAAACAGAGTAACTGAGATTCAGGAGCTTACATCACCTAGTCAATGGCATCACTGCCCTGGGAAGGACAATCCAGCAGACCTTATTTCCCGAGGTGTGTATGTATGCTGAAGATATTGTAACATGTACTCTGTGGTTAAATGGTCCTACATGGTTGTCTAACCCCTTATCACCCCTGCAGCAAGATGAAGCATCTTTACTCATCCACCAAGAGTATTCCAGTGAAAGTAGAGATTTGATTTGTGTAGCTGTTGACTCCATCCTGTTGTAATTGATTTGCTCGATGGAGTCATTTTTCCAAGACTCTACATGTTGTTGCATGGGTGATGAGGTTCATCAATAACTGTAAAGGTTGAAATATTGGATGCTCTGGTCCCTTATCATATGAAGAGTTGGAGAAAGCTAAGACCCTAGTGTATCACTGTATTCAAAGAGAGAAATATTTTCATGAGATTCGTGCTTTAACCCAAGGTAAGCCTCTTCCCAAAGGTTCTCCTTTAAGAACACTTGACCCTTTTCTAGATGATGATGGCCTATTGAGAGTTAAGGGCCGACTAGAACATGCTAGTATCAGCTATGAGAGCAAACACCCAATTATAATTCCCCCAGGTCACATAGCTAAGCTTTTGATTTGCTTTCAACATGTTTTCCTTAAACATGCTGGTGTTAACACCCTTATGACTACTCTGAGAGTTGTTATTGGATTGTGGGTCTGAGGAAGCTTGCCAAAACTGTATGTAGGGAGTGTATATCTTGTCGTAGACATGATTCCAGAGCCTGCTCCCAGCCAGTAGCCCCACTACCTAAGCTGAGAGTTAACTGTGCCCCTCCTTTCACTGTAACCGGTCTTGACTTTGCTGGGCCCCTGTTTTGTATGGATCTGCCTTCCAAGAAGTTGTATATATTACTGTTCACCTGTGCTGTGGTGAGGGCTGTTCACTTAGAGCTGACAGACTCCTTGTCTCAAATTGATTGTATGCTTGCTATCCGCCGGTTTGCGCGCAAGAAGAGGCCTTCCATCTGTTTTCTACTCTGATAATGCCAAGACCTTTGTTTAGTGTATCAAATCAAATTCAAAAGTGCTTTGGCCCATTAGTTCTTCAGTGGAAGTTTATTGTACCTCATGCTCCTTGGTGGGGAGGCTGGTGGGAGCGGTTGATCAGATCTGTAAAACTGGCTCTGAGAAAGTCACTTGGGGTTAAGTGTTTATCAAGATGTGAACTAGAAACTACTATCCTTGAGATAGAAGCTTGCATTAATTCTAGACCCTTAACTTATGTTGGTGAGGAGACTGCAGATCAACTCTTACACCTTCTCATTTTCTAATTGGACGTACAGCTGGTTTCCAACTGGAGATGATCATGACCAACATCTTAGTGTTACGTCTAAAGACCTGAAGTTGCATGAAAGTGTACGCCAAAAACAACTTGATAAATTTTGGGATTTGTGGATGACTAATTATATTACAAATTTACCTCCTACTTGTAAAGGTTTCAGGCCTAAATGTGATTTAAAACCAGGATCTGTTGTGTAGTCAAGGAAGAAAATACCCCAGACTGTCCTGGCCTATTGGTGTGATTGTTGACTTATTTCCTGGTAAAGATGGAGTGGTTAGGAGTGTTAATGTTAAAACTTCCAGGGGGTTATTTGTAGGCCTGTCCAAAATTGTATGACATGGAGATTTTCCCTTCGGGGGTTGTATCTGCTGATGATTTGGTACCAAGAATCAGTCTACGAAACAACGGGAGCCTCAGGTTGTCACTGCTAATGAGGTTGCGGGTGATTTGGGTGAAACACAACCTGTTGTGCAACCTACCGTGCAATATAGCACATGGGGACGTGTGGTAAAAGCTCCTGTTAAGCTGGATTTGTGAATATAATTTAGAGTTGTGGAGTATTAATTTTCAAAATAATATTGATGTCCCCTGCTAGATGTACCTTGATGTTTGATTTATGTGTATTGTTGGTCGGGTTTTACCTGTGTTTCAAGTCTAGGAGTATCTGTATACTCCTGTGGTGGGTTTTCTTGTTTCAAGTATAGGAGTATCTGTATACTCCTATGGTGGGGTTTTCTTGTTTCAAGTCTAGGAGTATCTGTATACTCCTATGGTGGGGAGAATGTTGGGTTTGTACCTTGGGGTTTTGGGGTTTTTTAATTCATTTATTTTTTCTTTGCTTTATTTGATAGATTAGGGATATTTACACTTATTTCACTAATTGTTGTGCTGACCAGCTGGTGAGAATAAAGTGGTTGACACTCAGCCGCCATACTGTTTACACCTTCTGCTTGTGGCTGCCTGTACTTGAGCCGCTTTTCAGTCCATGCTCTTCGCCTGGTCGTCCCTTGGTTGTGTAGCTGTTCCTGGGGCGATCAGGCGTAATGAAAATTCAACCCTTTCTTTATAACGGCTGTGCCCTGGCCACGTCCATAACTATAATATCTATCTGTGCTGGTCAACCCACACTAGATCTGTGGCCAGCCTTGGCCACCCCTGTCACCATGTCCTGGCGGCGCCGCTGTGAGGGAGGGAGGGAGGGCTGACGTGTGATTTGAGGTTGTTTAGTCCACCCTGCAAAGTAATGGCTGTTGCCTCGTTATCTTTCTGCCTTATATAACGTCAGATCGGCTGTAGCCCGTGGCGTAGCTACGGAGCCCCCCAGGTGTCCCCCCCCCCATGGTCCCATGGCTGCAGTAATCTGCTGGCACCTGTGACTGACGCTGTGCCTCAACACCCTTCTTGCTGGCATCAGAATGGCCCTGACCTCCGCTTGCCTAGCGCCCCCCTCCCCCCATACACAGCTGTGCCCCCCCGGGCCCCCATACACAGCTGTGCCCCCCCCCGGGCCCCCGTACACAGCTGTGCCCCCCCCGGGCCCCATACACAGCTTGCCCCCGCCGGGCCCCCATACACAGCTGTGCCCCCCCGGGCCCCCCTACACACTGTGGCCCCCGGCCCCCATACACAGCTGTGCCCCCCCCGGGCCCCCATACACAGCTGTGCCCCCCCCGGCCCCATACACAGCTGTGCCCCCCGCCGGGCCCCCATACACAGCTGTGCCCCCCCCGGGCCCCATTTACACAGCTGTGCCCGCCCCCCCACGGGCCCCCCCATACACAGCTTTGTCGGCCTCCCACAGGGCNGGTGATTGTGAATTTATGGTGTGGAGTATTAATTTTCAAAATAATATTTGTCCCCTGCTAGATGTACCTTGATGTTTGATTTATGTGTATTGTGGGGTTTTCTTGTTTCAAGTATAGGAGTATCTGTATACTCCTATGGTGGGGAGAATGTTGGGTTTGTACCTTGGGGTTTTTGGGGTTTATTAATTCATTTATTTTTTCTTTGCTTTATTTGATAGATTAGGGATATTTACACTTATTTCACTAATTGTTTGTGGACCAGCTGGTGAGAAATAAAGTTGTTGACACTCAGCCGCCATACTGCTTACACCTCCTGCTTGTGGCTGCCTGTACTTGAGCCGCTTTTCAGTCCATGCTCTTCGCCTGGTCGTCCCTTAATTGTTGTGCTGTTCCTGGGGCGATCACTACGCAAGCTGCTGGAGTGTTCCTTGCCCAGGAGGGTGTTCGTGGAGGTGGTGAACGCCCACACAAGCGAGAATGGCCAGCTGACTGGGGTCTCCTGTTGTAAAGGGCACGGTTTGGACAAGTTCATCCGACAAATGGCTGGTGCTCTCTTCAATCTGTTTGCTGGTAACATAGTGCGTGACATCAACAGCGATGTCCACGCCTAGCGCAAGGCTGGTGCTTCCACAGAGCGTGTGACTACGTCGCAAAGTGATGATAAGTGGTGCAAGCTGAAAGGTGTGAAAAAGAACTGACATTCCTGTGTTGTACAATGATGCTAGATCACATGTTGAATAAAATTTACTATATACTGCAAGTATGTTAGATGCATTTTGTTTTTGTGTTGATTGCTATGACTAAACGCTTTGGCGGATTCGTATAAAACTTCTAGACATTGAAGTAGAGACAGTTAGATTTTATCATCATTAGTTTCATTGATTTCATTCAATTATGAGCCGAGATGACTAGGATAGAACGCAAAGGGCTGTTTTCCGGTTATGGGGCCATTACTACATAACGGTGAATTTAAGTGTCACATCCAGTTCTACTGTTATCTATGCCTTGACCTTTAAAGATCACTCAAGGTCACCTGGATAACTACAACCTTAAGATGCCTAGGTGTTTTTCAATATGTTACCAAGGTTATATAAAAGATAATAGCCATGATAAACATTTTTTCCCCAAAAATAAAGTTTGTCCTTGACCTAGAATTTGAAGGTTACCCAAGGTCACCGGAGGAGACCCTCAAGGTGGTTCCCTATCTGAAAATGATCACTTGGGTCTAAAAAAATATAATGGGGAAAGTCATGTTTTTACTTTTTTGTGCACAACTCTTCTGGTATTGCGCTAACGGCTGTACTTTTTATGAGTATTTAAATATTTATTTTTAAAATTTTAAATACTCAAAATATAAAAAGAAATACTTTTTTATCAGTTAATTTTTTTAAAACCCGCCCAACTTTTGGTAACCTGAGTTACAGTGAACCAGGTTCCATTTTAAAGGAAATTTTTTTTTTTTTAAAGGAAATTACGCCGGGAAAAGGGAAAATTTCAAAGGAAAACCCCAAAAATTTAAGGAAAAACCCAATGAAATCCTTTTCTTCGGACATTTAAAATTTTGGTGTTTTTAAAATGTTTTTACAAATGTATTTAAATAAATTGATGTATTTGTTTTTCAATAAAATCGTAAAATGATTTAGTATTTAAATACATTTTCCCATGTATTTTTTATTTATTATTTAAATACTTTAAGTATTTAGTGCCCAGCGGACATAAATTTTTTTTTCCCCCGCTAACATGTCCAGAGAGTGAAGGAACCCATCGTAAACTGGGATCCCCTTGTTGCCGGGATCTGCTTGGGCATAAGAGTTCCAAAAGCTGTTTTTTTATCTCTGTCTCAGATTTACGGATTTTATTTGACACGAGCCATCACGTAAAAAAAAAATTAATTGGATAAAAAGAAATCCAATTGCCTCAAAGAAATAGCAGGAAAATAATACACTACACTAAAGACACTAAGCCCTCACAAGACCAAGGACCGGAATAGTTGTAAAAAAAAAAACCCAAGACCACTATCAAACTGCAAAACAAAAAACTTGCCAACAGTACCACACCAGCGTGTCCCCGCCCCTCATGAGCGTCGCAGGACACAAGGGGAGCTCCCCGTGGGGGTCTCGCCTGTCCCTAACAGAGGTTTCCCCCCTTGGTGTTGTACCTTTAACTACCCCTTGAGGGCCCCTTGCGTCATGCTCTTCCAGTGATCAGCGGGGTTCGCCTCCGTATCACACCAAGGGACGCTAAGGGCGACAAATTTTAATCGCAACAACGTTGAGCAACGCGGGAAAACCCAAAAACGACCTCCGGGGCAGGCACTAAACCCCTGTGGGGAGCCCCCCGCGGTTCCCGGGAATCACAAAAAACAGTGTTATATCAGCTAAATCAGTTAACAGTTTGTATACTTCAGCTAAATCAGTTAACTAGCTTTTAAACACAGCACGGGACTAAATCCTGTCACTGGGCGTCAGGTCCAAAGACACGTTGAAAGTGACGTGGCGAAACCAAGGCAGGCAGTGTAGTCAGGAGTCCCAGGGACACGGGCTGCGACCTTTTTACACTGTGCGTTGTGGTATGAGCGAGGGCGATAGAACCTTCCACGACGGTCCCGGGGGAGATTTTTGGCGCTGTCAGTGCTACCAGGGCCAGAACCCACAAAACACTTAAGCCCTTTTTTTGGTCGTTAGCCCAAACGACGGAACCCACACGGGGGAAAAGGTAGGTTTCGTCTTTTAAACGGCACAGGGCCAACGATTTTCCCCAAGGCCCGGTATTAGCAGAGGTCGGAAGTCCCAGGCATGCTTTATTGCTTGGTATGCTATGAAATATCTTTTTTATGGGAATGTAGACATAAATCGCATTTCAAGGGGTAACATATAGTAAGAAATTAAAATACAAGGAATTTGTCTCACGTCTGGCAGCGGCAGAGTGCTTTCCGGCATGACGATCATGGAGAGTTGGTTGGCACGCACTGAACGAGGATCATCGCAAAGGGAAAAACGTCGGTTTCGTGATCGCCTTGCCCCTTTGGGCCTGAGCGATCAATTTGGCACCCGGTTCCCAGGATGACGATTCCGCTCATAGAGGAGGGACCCTTTTTTGAGGAGGAGGACGGGGGGTCCATGCCATTCTTACCCCACACACAAGTCTTGGGGGCCCCTGCGGTTTTGGTAGTGGCTCCTTTTAAAAACCGTATTGGAGAATATGGGGTAAGTCATATCATAGACACAATCTGAAGCACTTAGGAAGGGCCTGGGGTCAGTATGTAAACCCCATCATGTGTTAGAAATGCGAGTTGTGTGGGTTTTGTGCCAAATTTACAGGCTTTGTGTAGGATACAACACAACCCGTGCATAAACAGACTCCCAGATAAATTAAGAACCCTTTCTGTTAAAGAATGCTGTCCAAACAATGTGTATAAATTGAGGGATAAGTGCATTTATAACGAAAATACATGGGTGTTTTAAAAGATATTGTAAAACTTTTTTGTTCTAAAAACATGTTATAGTTCTAGGGTGTTTAGCATCCCGTAGAAAACACTAAGTCGCCAGTCACTTGCCCTGCACAAATGCGCCAGGTACAATTTTTACGAATTTAGACACAATACTTTTATGGCCATGAAGACGCAGCATGCATATGCAAGTGTTATATTATGAATAAAACTACAGTTTCAGTGCCCACATACAACTGTAGAAGGGTTAAAATTCGTAATTTTTTTGTGCCTGGCGACATTAGCGCAGTGGAAGTGATGGCGACTATATGGTTTTACACGGTACAACAGCTGGGGGAAATTTAATAATAACACAAGGGGGGTTTGGTACCGTGGGTGGGTTTTACGAATCAATCCCCAGTGGGTTAGGTTAGCATGAGGGTCCAGGTGGGCATGCCCCCCCCCCGTTGGTTAATTTAGAACTAGCATGAGGGTCTAGGGGGACACGCCCCCCATTGGGTTTAATTTTAGTTAACTAGATGAGGGTCTAGGGGGGCACTGCCCCCCCAGTTGGGTAATTTATTTAACTAGCATGAGGGTTAGGGGACACTGCCCCCCTTTTGGGGTTTAATTTGGGTTAACTGCATGGGGGTCTAGGTGGACACTGCCCCCCCAGTTATGTAAGGAGAGTATGGTAATAGGAGTTGGGTTTTGAAAATACATATTACCCAATGAGATTATGAAATATATAGGTATTTAGTTTGTTTACAGATGATTACCCCTTTGAGAGTAAGAGGTAAATTAGGGGGTGGCAGAGGGAAAACTTTTAAATTTTTTACAAAAAGTTTTTGGCTATATTAAAATTTTTAACTATTTTTGAGTGATTTTTTTTAGTGTGATGATAGATTTGTGAAATATTTGAATTTTTATCAAATTGTAATGTTATTTTTCATGTATGAATTCATCACGAAAATTGTGGGGTTAACAGGTTTATTTGCCCATATAATTTGGTAAATAGCAAATAATAGTTAGGAAAAAGAGTAGTACAGGCATGTACGTGGCATGATGTACAGGCACTGCTGAGTAGAGGCATGTAGCCCCCCATTTCATTTTTATTTTTTTAAGCAAATATTTATTACCAGGGGAATAATTTTAATTAATTTTTAGTTTTAAACCCCCTCAGGACCAACCCAGTAAGCGGAGAGGATCCGATTCCCGTCACCCAATGTCCTGCACAGTATGGCTGTGGGGAACTAGGATGCCTGAAACCCCGCTGGGAGTTGGGAACCCAGTGCCCAGGAATTTCTGGGCATAAGCAATTTCCCCAAAGAGTGATTGGGGAACTAGAGGGTAGTATAAGCTAACTTAAAAATTTTTTTTCGTAAAATTGTAAAAGAATTGTTATTTTTGTTTAAAATTAAATTATGCTTCCATCATGTAATTTTTGTGTGGAGGGGTGAAGGAAAGGGAAAAAAAAAAAACAATTAGGGGACTGCAAGGACATGCCAAAATG
This sequence comes from Chionoecetes opilio, assembly GCA_016584305.1. Lineage (NCBI taxonomy): Eukaryota > Metazoa > Arthropoda > Malacostraca > Decapoda > Majidae > Chionoecetes > Chionoecetes opilio. Next base: position 35,908 of record JACEEZ010001840.1, read on the forward strand.
GAGACTTGTATCCATCGCTTTGGAGGATTTTAAGAACACCCTTTATCGCAATTATTTTTATTTGATTTTACCATATATAAACAAGGTAAACCAACCTTATAAAAAATTTTTCTTACTTGTAAGTTAATGGTTTGGGTACACATTTTGGGCCACAGACCCCCAACCAGGAGACCCCCTGTATTCAACCGTAAGGGGTACATTCCATTAATGCACAGGCAGTGGGGCAATGCTAAGGTTTCATCTCAGTTTTGTGTGAGGTTCCCAGGTAAAATAGTCCTTTCTTGGTACCTATATTATCAATTCAATAGCGTTTCTTTTGCATAATGTAAAATTTGTTAAAGCACCAGACGAATAATGAAGTGTTTTAAAATAATATATATATATATAAAAATATATATATTATAATTTTAAAAATTTTTATATAACATGTGTGTATTATAATGTGTGATATATATATATATACCTTGTCATGGCTTTATTTTAATTGTCTTTTTAATGTTAGACGTAGTAATGACTCTAAATCAAAACAGCTAAAGCTTGTCATAGGAAAAAACTGTGCTCTCAGGCATTCCTCGGGAAAAACTGTCAATAAGGATAAAAGTCGAATTAATCTTTTAACTGTTCGTTAACTCCCGCTGGGGAAAAAGATTTACTTTCACTCGGTTACCTTTGCCTACCCAAAATTTTAAAATTAACTATGGCAACATTTCTTTACATTTGAGAAACTTATAATACACTTAAATATAAAGCTAAAAAAACATTTATCACGGAGTGGGGTAACTTTGTTTAAGGCCTCTCTCTATTGTCATTCCCTTATCGCGAATTTAAAGAATTTAAAAAATTTGTCCCAAAACTCCACAAATTTTAGTTTGATGCCTTAAATGCCTTAAATCTGAGAATATCCTAATCACTAGACCCGATAAAGGACGCCCCGGGACAGTAATTTTTGATAAAACTGAGTATATAACAAAGTTGAATCCATCCTTTGGGGATAAAACAAATTTAAAATCTTCGTGACAATACATTTTCTTTTATCACTAAAAGGGGCCCCGACTTACCGTCATTTAGAGATTACTTAAATTAAAAAGTTTACTAAAGGTTTTCCATTAATTTTCCTAGGGGACCCTTCTTGCTTCCTAGGATTACCAAAAACTCATAAAATAGGAACCCCTACGTCCTTTCTTAGTACTATAGGCACCTTTAACTATAAAAATAGTAAAATTCGTCCCTAATGACCCGCAACTAGTAATGAACACACAATTAAGAACTCTTTTGAAATTTTCACATGAATTAAAAACAATTAACGTAAACAAACGGTAAAGGCTGTTTTTACATCCAATTACATTTACAAATATTCCATTTGATGAGACTATTTAAATAATCACTATAATTTTTTCATAATGCTACCATTTTTCTTAACACACAAAAAAACAATTTCTATTTATTAAATTTTCTATAAAAGATCCATCAATTTAACAAAAAACTTTAGCCAAAGATGGGGTTTCCCTGGGGGTCAGTCTAGGGCCTTCATTTGCTAATGCCTTTTTTTTTGTCACCATGAAAAAATGTGGCTGTTAATGTCCAAAACTTTTTTAAACATTTTTTTTTATAAACAATGTAGACGAACTTTTTTTTCTTTAAAAATACCGAACATATTCCCTTTTTTTGAAAATACCTTAATCTAAACACCCCCAAAAATTTAAATCCAATGAAGTTTTAAAAAACCAATTTTCACTACCATTTTTTGGGTTCCTAGACCCGTAAAAATAATTATTTTACCACCTCAGTCCTTTTGAAAACCTACTTTCCCGGCTTGGAACTCAATGTTTCTTTTCCTAACCTTTTTAAAAACAGTTTCATTAAGATCTTACTACACAAGCTTTTTGTTTTCTTACAATTGGTTCGCCTTTATAATGAAATCAAAATTTCCCTTTTAATTTTTCCAAAAAAATGATACCCCCCCCAAATTAATTGAAACAACTATCTCCAAATTCCCAAATGAAAATTTTAACCCAATCGAACAACCCCCAACCTCATTAGACAAACATTATATTAAACTTCCATTTTACGGGCCCTCTCAGTTACACCTTCCCCCAAAAAACTCAAGACTACTTAAGTTTCGCCTTCCTAACTCGCTTGCGAGAGCTGCTTGGTATGGGAAAGGATCCTGCATGGGAACTCGCGGGGGGGACCCCGGGAGGGTGCGTAGGGGGGGGGAGGGGACGCCCCCCCGGCGTTTTTGCCCCAAGATTTATTGATGTTCTAATCAAAAAAAAAATTTTTTTTTACTAATCCCTTACCCTAAAAAACACATTTCAAATATAAAGACATACCTAAAACCTTATTTTTTAAAAATAATTACGAATTCAAATGTTCTAGTTGTAACGCTAGATACATCGGCGAGACAACAAGAAATTAACCCTTAGGCTTTTGAGCCTAAAGGTGTTTCTGCACGTATGGTCGCCCCCCTTTCACCTTCGCAATCTGCAATCCGCTCAACTCACATGATTTAGATCCCCTTTTTCTATGAATGACTTTTTGTACCTATCCAAAAGGGAAAAAAACCCTAGGACACTAAATTATAGAATCCAATACACAAGCACTTGTCCCCTGACTTTAAAAACCAAGTCACTTCACACCAATTAACTATACTCAAATGATTTTCCACTGTTCGATTGCCGGCCTCGTTTTTGATCACCAACACGAGCCGAAATGTACCTGTAAACTATTGTTTATTCATCCTCTGCCAACTCAGACAGGGATAAACCAAGGCTGTAAGTTAAATTGTTTTTTTATTTTTTAGATAATTAATATTTTTGTTTAAAAAAAATTTTTTAGATGTTTTGTTTTTGCAGTATGTTTATTTAATTTTTGGGAAATTTTTAGCCTGTGATGCCAAGGTTTTTGGGAAAAGTTTTCCATAAACAACCCCCAAAAATGACGAGGTCGTCACCTGAAATATCGAATATATTATATATATATATATATATATATATTAATATTATTATTATATATTTTTATTTTATATATGTATATATATTATATATATTTTATATATAATATTGTATAAATTAGATATGTATATATATAATTATTATATATATATAATGTTTTATATATATATAT
>JACEEZ010001841.1:0-2500 GCA_016584305.1 Chionoecetes opilio
ATAATGATCATTAATGAAATCTTTAATTTTTAAATTTTTATTTTGATATTAAATTATTTTTTTTTTTTTTTTTTTTTTTTTTTTTTTTTTTTTTTTTTTTTTTTTTTTTTTTTTATTTATTTTCTTTATTATTATTAATTAATTTTATCATATAAATTTTTTATTTTTCCAAAAATTATTGTTATATATTATATATATTTATATTATAATTATTATATATATCCTATAATTTTTATAATAATACTATTTTTATGTTTATATAATTATATTATTTAATATTATTATTTATAAAATAATAATGTATAATAAATGATAAATTATATATATAATTAAAATAAAATAAAAATAATGATATATATATATTATATAATATATATAATATACTATAATAAAATAATATTATATATATATATATTTTAGCTATATATTTTAATATATATAGTATAATTATATATATAGTATATATTATTATTCTTCTATATTGTATATATATTATAATACATATAATTTATAGTTATTATATATGTTATTATATATATATGCTTTATATATATATAGCTTATATATTATATTCTTATATATATATTGCTTATTTTCTATATATATTTATATTATATAGTTTATATATATATTATATATAGATTATATAGCTTTTTAATTATCTATATATATATAATATATAATATATAATATAGCTAATATAATAATATAATAGCTATATATATATATATATATATATTATATATATATATAGCTAATATTATATATAGCTATATATAAATATATATGCTATAATATATATATATATAGTATATATATATATATATAGCTATATATATATATAGCTATATATTTATTTTAAGCTTATATAATTATATAAAATATATATATATAAGCTATATATAATATAAATATAGCTTTAATATATAATATATAGCTATATATATAAATATAGCTTATATATATATATAATAGCTATATATATAATATATAGCTATATAATATAAAATATATAAGCTATATATAAAATTATAGCTATATATATATACTATACTATATAAAAGCTATATATATAGCATAATATATATACTATAGATATATAAAACTATATAGCTAAAATAATATATAATATAGTATATGATAAAATATATATAATAGCTATATAATATATATATAGATATATATATAAAATATATAGCTATATATATTATATAGCTATATATTTTATATATATAGCTATATATATATAATATAGCTAATATATATTATATATAGCATATATATATATATATATATATATATATATATGCTATAAAATATTTTATAGCTATATTTTTATAATATAAGCTATATATATATAAATATATATATATATATATAGCTATATTTTATTATATAGCTATATATATATATATAAAAGCTATATATATATATTAGCTTATATAAAAATTATACTATATATATATATATATTAGCTATATTATAATATAGCTATATATACTATTATGCTTTTATATATTATAGCTATATATATATATATTATATATAGCTATATATATATATATTAGACCCTAATATTATAAAAGCATATATATATATATATATAGCTATATATATATATATATAGCTTTTATATATATATAGCTATAATATATTAATAATATATATATACCCTTATATAAGTATATATATATAGCTATATATATTATTAGCTATATATATATATAAAAATATATAGCTATATATATATATATAGCTATATAATATATTATATATATATATATATATAGCTATATAGATTATATATATTATATAATTATCAAATATATATATGCTATATATATATAGATAGCTATATATATATATATAGCTATATATATATATAGCTATATATATATATATGCTATATATATATATTAGCTATTATATATATATAGGGCTATAATTATAATAATCTATAAAATTATATATATAGCTATATTTTTATATATATAATTCTATATATATCTATATATATAGCTATATATTATATATATATAGCTAATATATATCATATATAAAAAGCTATATATATATATATTAGCTATATATTATATATAGCTATATATATATATCCCAACTATAAAATAGTATACTATATATATATATATATACTATTATATATATTATATATATTATAGCTATATATATATATATATATAGCTATATATATATATAGCAATATAACTATATATATATAGCTATAAAATATATATATAAAATAGCTAATATATATATATATAGCTTATATATAAAATTATATATATATATATATATATAGCTATATATTAAATATAGCTATAAAATATATATAGCTTATATATTATATACATATATATAGCTATATATATCTATAATTATGCTATATATATATATTATATATATATAATAGCTATATATAAAATATATATATAGCTATATATATATATATATATAGCTATTATATATATATATATATAGC
>JACEEZ010001841.1:7500-55000 GCA_016584305.1 Chionoecetes opilio
ATAGCTATATATATTATATATATATATATTTAGCTATATAAAATATATAGATATAGCTATATATATATATATATATATAGATATATATATATATATATATATATATATTTTAGCTATATATATATATAGCTATATATATATATAGATAAAATATATAGCTATATATTATATATACTATTATATATATAGTATATATATATATATATATATATAGCTATATATATATTATTATATCATAATATATATATATATAGCTATATATTATATATATATAGCTTATATATATATATAATTTTTAGCTATATATATTTTATATATAGCATATATATATATATATAGCTATATTTTATAAAATATATAGCTTATATATATATAGCTATATATATATATAGCTATATATATATATAGCTATATATATATAGCTATATATATATATATATAGCTATATATATATAGCTATATATATATATAGCTATATATTTTATATAGCTATATATAATATAGCTATATATATATATAGCTAATATATTTTATATATATATATATATAGCTATATATATATATATATATATAGCTATATATATATCTATCTATATATATATATATATATATATATATATATATATCTATATTATATATATATATATATATCTCTATATATATTTTATATCTATCTATCTATAATATATTTTTATATATATATATATATATATATATCTCTATATATATATATCTATCTATCTATATATATATATATATATATATATCTATCTATATATATATATATATAGCTAAAATATATATAATATTATATATTTTATATATCTATCTATCTATATAATAGCTAATTTTATATATATATATATGCTATATATATATAATATATATAGCATATATATATAGCTATATATATATAGCTATATATATATATATATAGCTATATATATATATATATAGCTATATATATATAGCTATATATATATATATAGCTATATATATTATAGCTATATATATATAGTTTATATATATATATAGCTATATATATAAAAGCTTATATATTATAGCTATATATATATATATAGCAAATATATATATATTATATATATATAGCTATATTATATAAGCTATATATCTATATATATAGCTATATATAGCTATATATATATAGCTATATATATATATATAGCTATAATATATATATATAGCTATATATATTATATATAGCTATATATATATAGCTATATATATATATATATATATATAGCTATATATATATATAGCTATATATATATATAGCTATATATATATATAGCTATATATATATATATAGCTATATATATATATATAGCTATATAATATATATAGCTATATATATATTATAGCTATATATATATATATAGCTATATATATATATATAGCTATATATATATATATAGCTATTATATATATAGCTATATATATATATAGCTATATATATATATAGCTATATATATATATAGCTATATATATATATACTATATATATATATAGCTATATATATTATAGCTATAAAATATAATAGCTATATATATATATAGCTAGCTATTTTATATAGCTATATATATATAGCTAGCTATATATATAGCTAGCTATATATATAGCTATATATATATATAGCTATATATATATATAGCTAGATATATATATAGCTAGCTATATATATAGCTAGCTATATATATAGCTATATATATATATAGCTATATATATATATAGCTAGCTATATATATAGCTAGCTATATATATAGCTATTTTATATATTAGCTAGCTATATATATAGCTAGCTATATATATGCTATTAATATAGCTATATATATATAGCTATATATATAGCTATATATATATATATATATATAGCTATATATATATATAATATATGCTATATATATATAGCTATATATATATAGCTATAGCTATAGCTATATATATATATAGCTATAGCTATAGCTATATATATATATATAGCTATATATATATATATATATAGCTATTTTATATATATATAGCTATATATATATATATATAGCTATATATATATTATATATAGCTATTATATATATATATAGCTATATATATATATATATAGCTATATATATATATATATAGCTATAAAATATATATATATACTATATTTTATATATATAGCTATATTATATATATATAGCTATATATATATATATATAGCTATATTATATATATTATAGCTATATAGATATATATATATAGCTATATATTATATATATATATAGCTATATATATATATATATAGCTATTTTATATATATTATAGCTATAAAATTATATATATAGCTATATATATATATATATAGCTATATATTATATAATAGCTATATATATATATATATAGCTATATATAATATATATAGCTATATATATATATATATAGCTATTATATATATATATAGCTATATATATATATATATAGCTTATATATATATATATATATATAGCTATATATTATATATATATAGTTTATATATATATATATATAGCTTATATATATAAAATATAGCTATATATATATATATATATAGCTATATATATATATATATAGCTATATATATATATATATAGCTATATATATATAGCTATATAATGTGTGTGTGTGTGTGTGTGTGTGTGTGTGTACAAAGGTGGGCACCAAACCGTTAATCTTTTAATTAACGAATTTAAACATTTTCGTTAACGATTTAACTTTTAAGTTAACTTTGGAAAAATAAATTATCGGACTAATTAACTTCCGTTACATTTAACTTCCGTTACCGTAGATAACATAAAGTCGCCAGTTCTACGTTTCTTTGTTATTTACAGACGTGTGGTGGCGTTAATCCCTTACATTTCTACACCCATGATTTCAGGACAGTTAGAAGGGTCTATCTGGAAAGTCTGTGTCATTTTGTGTCTTCATCTGTGTCATACTAGGGCTATAAATGAAAAAATTTAAAAAAATATAACCGAGTGGCGTCCTCACATACCTACTACAGAAAAGTCGCCAGCTAGTATTTTAACCCAACAGTTGAGTTCGCCACTCTGGAGAATTCAGTAAATTAGAGGTAAAGTAAAACAAGTCTCTATATATATGTTTTAGCTGCGGAAGAGCTTGGATATATAAAAATTCCTCTGCCAACGTGAAAATAAATTCTATTCAAGTTTGAAAGATCTGGCAAGCCCTTGTGTCCTGTCGCCCGAAAGGCTATTGTTTACTATCTGTCATCGCGCGAGAAAAAACGTGAGAAGCAAAATGGCGCAACAGTTATATTTGCAGCTACAAAGCATAAAACAACGCTGAAACAGGGTAGAATTATACAGCCCATGATATAAACTACTGTGTAACATCTTCAGTGGCACATAAAAATCAGTAGTGATGCTATAATTCGTAATATTTGGCGCCTGGCGACTTCACTGTAGGTGGCGACTTCACTGTTATCTACGGTAACTCAAGTCCGCTAACCCAAAAATTTCATAAAAACCGGTAAACGTTTAAAAGTTTTTATTATTTTCAGATTTTCAATACAGATGTAGAGTCTTAGCATATTTAATATTGTACGAGTCATTCTTTCAACCCCGATATAACGCCACTTATTATTATAAATAACTTCAATTAAACTTCGAATTGTGAGTTCAAAATTATATTTTATGTATTCGATATTTAAGCAATTATTTTATATTAATAGATCATATAAAGTTTCTTTAATAAACAAATAAGATAAGACAAATAAGACACCATAGCACGCAACGCAGCGCTATATATAAAAGGAAGTGCCAGCAGAAAGAGGACTCGCTTCACTCTGGAGAGCTATTACGGTTACAACGTGAGTATCTGTTATTATAGCGATACCATTAGTGTCATGGAGGTAGTATGGGTGGAGACGCCCTGAGCCGCGCGGGTTGAAGCCAAGTCGGCCATATTGCTGTGGGTTACGGGAGCCCACAACTCTACTGCCAAGAAGAGATAAATCATCCCATGGAAGTATTTTGAGATTCCTGGGAGTAACGTCGGTCCATTCTAAGTGCAAACAGTGTAAAAAGTGAAAAGAAAGAGTGGGTATCTGTCACCCAGTTATGACATTGCCCACAGCAGTATGGCGGACGGGGGAGAGCGGTGGCTTAACCTAATTCAAGCTAATATCCCAAGACACATCACAGCTCTAGGAAAAGTTTGCGTGTGCGTCCTCTCACACGGTAACACGCTATTCGTAACTCAATAGGGTAAAAAATAAAGTCATGACTGAGTATCACAAGAGTAGGCGGATTTTCAGGTTTTTGTGCATTGAAATGTTGTACTCCTACCCGATATTACCAAGATACCAGATAATATTTAGGTTAAACTGAGCCTACTATCGTGTCCAGGATACATTGCTGCATATCTTGAGCATAAAAAATTTCAGTAAGACTACACCAATATTAAGATAATTGAAGGAAAGTAAAACAGTGTATAAACATTTTGTCTTGCTTTTTTTGCTTCAACTCGCTTTAACTCCATCAGTTTTGCTCGCATTAAATTTTGAATCACTGTTTCAAAATCCTCACAATTTTCCGATTCTTAAGGTGTGTAGCACGTACCAATAAGGAAAAAATTATGTGGTCAAAGTGTTTAATAAAGTAAAACTACTGAAACTGGCGCCGTGACTGGTGAGCCTCTGATAGCACTCACCAGAACTCATCTCTCATGTAGGGAGCAATGCTCACCAGTCATGGCGCCAGTTTCAGTAGTTTTACTTTATTAACCACTTTGACCACATATTTTTTTCCTTATTGGTACACTCAAGTGGATATTCCTGAACCCCGAACCTGTCCTTTTTGCACTCAACTAACCACCTTCTGATCCCAGCTGGATAAACCTAGCGGCATTTTGAGGGTGGTGGCGCGATTAGTGGAAGGAGATTAACTCTCTCTTAAGTATTCTTGCTTTCCCTCCTCCACCATCCTGTCTCTCTCTCTCTCTCTCTCTCTCTCTCTCTCTCTCTCTCTCTCTAAGAGAGAGAGAGAGAGAGGAGAGAAGATGAGAAAGAGAGCGTGAGATTGGAGATGATTTTGAGAGAGAGAGAGAGAGACAGGATGGTGGAGGAGGAAAGCAAGAATACTTAGAGAGTTAATCTCCTTCCACTAATCGCGCCACCACCCTCAAAATGCCGCTAGGTTTATCCAGCTGGGATCAGGAAGGTGGTTAGTGAGTGCAAAAAAGGACAGGTTGGGGTTCAGGAATATCCAACTTGAGTGTAGGTACCAATAAGGAAAAAAATATGTGGTCAAAGTGGTTAATAAAGTAAAACTACTGTATATATATCTACTGTATATAAGTGTAAACTACTATATATATATATAGATATGATATTATAGTATATATATATATATAGTATATATATATATATATATATATATATATATATAATATATATATAATATATATTATATATATATATATATATATATATATAATATTATATATATAAATAATATATATATATATCTTCTCTCTTCTTGTTCTATTTCACTCCTCCACCATCCTTCTCTCTCTCTTTCTCTCTCTGTCTCTCCCTCGTGCCCTCGCACCTGCTACCTTACCTGACCCTCCTTTCCTTGAGGCTTGAAGTCAGGTGACACACACAACACACACACACACACACACACACACACACAAGACAGAGTGTGTGGTTTGTGAAGAGAAGATTGTATGCTTTTTGAAAGTTTTCGAAAGGAAGGGGGGAAATACATAGGAATATAGGAAGGAGAAGGAAGAAATAAGAGGGGGGCAGACGAGGAGGAGGAGGGGAGGGAAAAAAAAATATAATAAAAATAGAGAAAAAGAGGGGGAGGAAGCGGGAAAGAAAAGAAGACGAGAGAGAGAGAGAGAGAGAGAGAGAGAGGGGGGAAAAGAGAGAGAGAGGGGAGACGGGGAGAGAGAGAGAGAGATGAGAGAGGAGATGAGAGAGAGAGAGGGAGAGAGAAGAGAGAGAGACTTCTCTTCCCATCCTATTAGTTGGACATGAATGACCCCCATTGATTTAATTGAGCCTGTAGTTGTAGTGGTAGTGGTAGGGGGGAAAGAATCTCATCCATACTTTCATATATAGTCTGTGTGGGAAGGAAGGGGTAGGAGGGAGTAGAACCATAACCCACCCCCACCTCTTCTGACCCCCCGAGATCCTTTAATGAGGGATTAAGTCAGGTAACACACACACACACATACACACACATCTTAGAACACAAGAATATAAGGAAGCTAAAGAGGCGTGAGCCTACACGTGTAGTTCTGTACCTAAACTACCCACATCCACCTTTCATCCCCATCCATGAACCTATTGTTTAGCCCCCTTTAAACGGTAATGACTCACACATAGCAGTATAGCCAGTATTACAAGCGTAATATTGTCGTGAAAAATTTTTTTTTTTTTTTTCTCCCTTTTTTTTTTTTTTTTTCCCTCCCCCTTCCCTTTTTTTTTTTCCCCCCTCCCCCCTTTTTTTTCCCCCCACCCTTATTTTCCCCCCCCTTTTCCTTACTTTCTCCACCACCCCCCCCCCCCCCCCCCCCCCCCCTTTTTTTTTTCCCCAAAAAAAAAAAAAAAAACCTTTTCCCCCCCCCCCCCCCCAAAAAACCCCCCTTTTTTTCCGGGGGGGGGGGCCCCAACCCCCCCCCCCACCCCCCTTCACCCCCCCCCCCCCCCCCCCTCACCCCCCCCCCCCCCCCCCGTCCCCTACCCCCCCTTTTCTCCCCCCCCTTTTTTTCCCCCCCCCAAACCCCCTCCCCCCCCTTTTTCTGTTTTCTCGGGGGGGGGGGGGGGTTTAAAAAAACCCCCCCCCCCCCCTTTAAAAAAAAATTTTTCCCTTTTGGGGGGGGCCTTTTTCCAAAAACCCCCAATTCCCCCCCCCTCCCCCCCCCCACCAAAACCCCCCCCCCCCCCCCCCCCGCACCTCCCTCCCCCTTCCCCCCTTTTTGGCCCCCTATTTCCTTTTTAAAATCTACGCTTTTCCAGCTGAATCCGTTATTTCTTGTTCTACCCGGGGTTAAAAAGCCGTAAAAAAATTTTCCACCTCCCTTTTTTAAATCCCTTTATCCACTTAAAAACTTCTATCAGATCGCCCCTTCTCTGCGTCTCTCAGTGAGTGTAATTTTAAAAACTTAAATTCCCCTCTCTAAAAAAGTTACGCACCCTTGTACATTTTGGTCATCCTTCTCTGCATTTTTTTAAAAAAAACTATATCCATCCTGTAATAGGGAAACCCAAAAACTGACGCATAGTCTAGGTGGGGCCTGATAACCCAGATAAAGCTTTAGAATAATTTCCGCACTTCACTTTAACACTTTGGTAATGAATTAAAAATACTCTATTAGCTCTTTTCGGCCCTCAATACATTGTTTCCTAGGCGGGGGTGGGGGCTCACCCTACCCAAAACTTTTCACCTTCTGTCTTTTCCGAACATTGCTTATGGTGTATCATTACAGGGTTTTTTCTCCCAACTTTCAAAACCCTACATTTACAATTTTAAAATTCCATCTGCCACTGACCCCCCCTGTTAGTTATCTAAGCCCCCCAAATTTTACGTCGACTGTGCCAAAATAATCCTACCTAACTTAGTATCATCAGCAAACTTGTGTTATGCAATCCCATTATCCAAGTCGTTGATGTAAATAAAAAATAAAAGGGGCCCAAAAAACAGCCCCTTTTGGGGAACCCCATTGTACCAGCCCCCATTCAGTTTTTGGAAACCTTTAAATTTGAAACCCTTTTTGTTCCCTATTACTTACCCAAGCTCTGACCCCAGAAAAACCCTTTCCCATCTATACCATGAGCCCAACCCTTATTTAAGAGTCGTCTGTGGTATTTTGTAAAATCCCTTACAAAGTCCAGATTTTTATATCTAATCCTTATCATTATCTCGTCTATAAATTTCCTAAAAAAACCCTCAAAAATTGGTGAGACAGCCCTACCTTTTGGTAAATCCGTTGTGAATCTTGAAAAACATTTTTATTAAAGTGCTCTCAATGTTTTTTGCAATAATAGTTTCAAAAATTTACCCCCCACTGATTTTAGATTACGGGTCGATAATTTGACTTTACCCTCTGTCTCCCTTTTTAAAATTTGGGGAACAACATTTCCCTTTTCCCTCCAAATAATGGCAATCGCCTACCCAAACCCGTTTTCCAAAAAATGTGCACTGACGACCACTAAAAAACCCCTTGCTTTCCCTTTTCCCTGGGATACACTTCATCTGGCCCCGGCGATTTAAAGTTTTCATTTTTTTTACCCTCCTCCACCTTTTCCCTGTTATCACTTTATCTTTGAGTTCTCCTCATCGCTTTTTTTGAACACTGTTCACATCGGGTATCGTCTGTGTACCTCCTCCGTAAAAACCTTAAGAAATAAAATTTAGACTTTTACACATTCCTCATCGTTTTTTAAGACCTCCCCCTGTCCTACCTTAAGGCCCCAAATTTCCCTTTGTTTTTTTTTTATAAACCGATAGAACCCCTTTTTGGGCCCCCTTTGCCTGTTCTGCTATTTTAATCCAAATTTTTCTTAGCAACTCGGTTAATTTCTTCACTGCCCTCGCCTCACGTTATACTTTTTTTTTGTTTCCCAATCCGCCTTGAACCAAAAAAATTTTTTTTACCCCAAGTTGTTTTTTAATTTGGTGGTCACCTTTTTTGGATCATTCTTTGGACCTTTTTTCCCTTAAGAATTTTCTTTTCGTCCGTCAATTATATTCCTTACAAATGAGGTAAACCCTCCTGGGCTCCGACCTCATTCCCTTTTTAAACCCTCCAAATTTACCTCCTCAGCCCGGGACCTTCACTTCCTTGTCAACCCCCCTCAAATTTATCCCCTCACCTCGACCTCCTCCCTATTGACCGCGCCAATTACCTCGGTGTTTCCCTAATCCTTAAAAATTTGGCCCTTTTCCCAGCTGTATCCCCCGCCCGGGGAAAAAATTTGTCCCCACCACACCTTTATTAAAAACCCTCCAGGTGTCTTTTTAATCCCGCATAATTGGCCTTTCTGAATTAGGTATTCGATGCTTTTTGCCACTTAATTTCCAATTTCCCCATTTAACTAATTGATCTCAAAATGTCGCTATATCAAATTCCCCGACCTCCAATTTGTAACTAAATCGTCTCTATTTTTCAGCAAAAGTCTAGAATATTATTCCTTAGTAGGTCCTTTATTGCTTGACTTTGGAAATTATCCTGGATTAATTTAACAATTCTTGCATCGCGTCACCTATGATTTAAAACCAGCTATATTTAATTAAAAAACTCCCCCCACGCATAATCGAGATATTTTGCGGCTTTTTTTATTTTTCCCTATAGGAGCTGAATCCTTTTAATAAGTTTGGGGGCCTTACACTACACCCAAAAAACCTTTTCTCAGTTCCCCCCTAACCCCTACCCACATAGACCCATGCGTTCCCGTTTTTATAACATTTTTTAACACAACACTGCAAGCATTTCTTGCATAAAACGCAACTCCTCCTCCTCGTGCCCCTCGGGTGGAAGGTTTGGGAGAGACGTGACTTGCAAGTGCAGAGTCCCTGCGCATTCCGGGCAGCGGTTCAGTCGCCTAGTTTTTGTGCTGACGTGGGGGGCGCTTTTAAGTCAAATAACCTTTTAGTTGGACTTTCAAGTGTCTAGATAGGGTGAAAATCTTATTTATCCTCCCCTCGTCCCCTACTCGTCCTTTGGGAAAAAACTTTTCCCCCATTTTCGACTTCCGGCGAAACCTTTCCCGAATATCCAAACCTGTTTTTGGGAAAAGCTATTATATCAAAAAATCCCCACACTATTTATTCCTCTCAGGAAAATTTTCTTTTTTAAAAAATCCCACAGTTTGATAGTAAACTTAAAACAACTCCTCTTTTTTTTGTCAAATTTTCCTTTTTCTTTAACAAAACCCCTCCCCTCTCTCTTTTTACGAACACTTTATCCCCGCCTTTGAAACTCCTCCTAGGTGCAAGTTCCTTTACCCCGACCCCCGTGTCTAAACCCCGGGTTTTATCTTAAAAAAAACCTGCAGGGCATCTACCCCCCTTTCAAGGGGGTTCAGACAAGACTGAATCCTTTCCTCGAAAAGTGCACCCGTCCCCGGGAGAGGTTGTTATGCCCGAAAAAAAGGTCCCAGCTGCGACAAAAACCCAAACCCATTGGCTTTAAGAAGTGCCCGCCCGGGAATTTATCGCAAAACCCTGGGGTACCACATATCGTCAACAAAACGTCTTGGAAGGCCCCCCCACACACGGAACCCCCCCTGTCCCTAACTTTACCTACAGTTTTCCCGAAAACCCCCGTAGCAATTCCCCATTCTTTCACATCAAAATAATTTCCCCCCCCGCTCAGGAGACGATGGGGGTTTTTCCCCTTGGGCCGCCATCACTCAACATCTTTCATAACTAAAACCCCCCTTCCCTGGGTAATCACCGACTTTATGCGCACCCTTCTTGTCAAAGAACTGCGTCAAGAGGGCCCAACCGACGTCACCAAAACCAAAATTTTTTCCTTCGGAAAAGGGATCGTTACCCTTTTTAAAACCCCCGTTCATCCTTTGCCCCCGAGAGTCCTAAATGAGTTTGCCAAAAATGGATTTTTTACCTTTTTCTTGCGGGCGGGCTCCAGATCAACACCCTTTCCAAAAACCCAAACCCTGGGACTTACAGGAACCTAGTAGTCGCTTGAGTCACATCCGCTCTGGGACCCCCACAGGGACATCACTCGCATGGCCACCCACTCCCCACTTGGACCTTCACCTCCACACTTAAAGAACGTATCTCTATTTTTTGCTTCTTTCCAAACGTTTTCAATTCGTTCCTTCACTTGCAAAGCTCCTTTCAGGCTTGATGCCCCAGAATAGTCTTAGCGCGCACCCCACCCTTACTACACTCTCCCCGACCCTTTTTACCTCCCTTAACCTCAGCCTCCTTCACCCCCCCACTACCCTCTCAACCCCACCCAACACAAAACCACTTCAAATCTCCCCCCCACAACACCCCATCACAGACGTAGCCATTAACCTGGAGCTAAACAAAGCACAACCTCACTTTACGGGGACGACAGGGCGACGGAAGAGATGGTGACCCAAAAAATAGAAAAAGAGAAGAGAAGAGAAAAGGGAAAAGGGAAAAGGGAAAAAGGTGGGGAGGAGGGAAAACAAGAAACTTAAGAGAGAGTTAATCTCCTTCCCCTAATGCGCCCCCCCCTCAAAAAGCCGCTAGGTTTACCCGTGGGGGTCAAAGGGGTTATTGAGTGCAAAAAGGACAGGTTCGGGGGGTTTAGGAATACCAGCTTGGGGGGTTACGTGCTACACACTTAAGAATTTGGAAAAAAGTGAGATTTGGAACAGCGATTCCCAAAAATTTTAAAGCGGCAAAAATGTGGGGTTAAGCGAGTTGAAGCAAAAAAAAGCAAGACAAAAGTTTTTAAAACTGTTTTACTTTTCCCCAATATTTTAATATTGGTGTATCTTACTGAATTTTTTATGCTCTGAAGCAGCAATGTATCCTGAACACGAAGTGGCTTATTTAAAAAAAAATATTTGGTAATTTTTAATATCGGGAGGAGACAAAAAATTTCAATGCACTGAAACCCGAAATCCCCCTACTCCTTGAACAGTCAGGACTTTATTTTTTACCCTATTGAGTTACGAAAACCCTGTTATGTTGACCAACATGAGTTTATGAAAAACAAAATAGGCCTTCTTGAGTAAGAGGTGAGTTAAACAAGAAAAAGAATATTTTTTTTGGGGAAGCAAGGGTTTTTTTAGCGGCGAAGCAAAGGGACACCACCACCACCACCCAGCCCGATCTATCAGCCAATCGCGACGTCCTTACAAATCGGGGAGGGATCGGGGACTCCAAAAACCAGCTTTAATGAAAGAAATTTAAAAGTACGCAAACAAAAAAAAACCATAAACCAACCCGGGGCTCGGTTTAGCTCACCGCCCGACCCACCTTTGCCCTCCTCACGCCTGTTTTTTTCACTTGCGCTGCCTTTTTTAAAAAATATACAAACACTACAAACTAGTTTACCCATAACCACGGACATCACTAGTTACCCCTCCCACAAAGAAAGGACCAAATTTTAACGATAGCACACCAACCCCACACATCGGTTACACTGTGACCACACACACCAAAAACACATCGGGTAAGTGACACACACACCCCACACACCCAAAAATGGGGACCCCTAGGTAAGGGTTAGCACCGGGCCCCAACCGAGAAGTCCCGGTTTTGACCCCCGGGGGGAGCGAAGACGACGGGGGGTCTTCTTAAAAAACCCCGGGGCCCCGTCCCCCAGCAGTGAATGGGGACCCGGGGGTTTGCCGAGGGTTTGTGCCCCCCCTCCCGGGGTGGGGCTTCGGCCAACACTAAACACTAAAGATGAATGATAAAAAAAAAGGTATGGAGACGGGGCCCTACAGCGTTGCTCAACCCTGTAAAATACAAAAAAAACTAATGACACACCGCCCCCACCCCCCCCGATCACACAAAAACACGAGCTTGGAGGCCCCTGGGAAAAACAAGCGCTCATTCTCTTTAAGCAACATAAACATACATGAACACAAACCAAACACAAAAAAAAGACAACATACATGAAAAATAAAAGACACGCATTTTGACAACCACAAACACAAAACAATTTTTTACATCATCCTCAACGACCTTGAGCTTTTCTATGTTTTAGCTTACGCTCTAGTATACGCTCCTGCTTGACGCTATTTTCCCTTTCCTTTTCCCCCTTCCCCCATCGTTCCCTTATCCTTCTCGTCCGGTACTTGCAAAGTCTTTCCGGCGGTAAAGCAAAAATTTTTTTAATTTTCCGTAATATTAGTTAAGTGGCGGATATTCATTATTGAGTATTTGTACTAACTCAATATACAGTTCCCGTTCAAATAACAGTACCAAAGTGTATCCAGCTTCTGATACACGTACTGAACCCGTTAAAGACTCAGAAGGATAAACTGGCACGTTTTTTTTAATTGATCCTTAAATTGATCCCTTAAATTGATCGAAAAAACAATCTCTAGTTTCTTAGATGAAAAGTTCAACCCTAAGTCGAGTTGTGGTGACACGGACCGGCCGATTATAGGAACCTTAAGAAACTTCCGCACGTACAGAACAAGACGTTATAATGTGGATAGAGATGACCAGGTTGACGATTCTGGGAATGATAGAGAAATAAATCCAGAACGTCAAGAATAAAGGTTTAGCATAAGTATACGAAAAAGATATATAATAAGTATAATGAATAATGATTTAGTGGTCGTATTGTCCTTGTAAGTTGTTGTGAGTCAGAAAATGACTAATGATCCTTCCCACCACACTTGACAGTTAAAAAAAAAAAAAAAAAACCTTCACGCCCAGATCTTTCCTTTGCTATAAAAAATCGTCTGTTGTTAGCCATAAAATTAAGAAAAGTACCTGAATATACCAAATTAGTTAGTGGACAAGGATACTAAACAGGTCATATCTATTAAAGATTGCTTATCTTCACTACAAATCGTCTAATGGTACCCAAATTACAATGGAAATTACGTTCTGGGCCTCAAGGGGTTAAAAAGCTGATAAACATCTTGGCCACGCAAGCGCTGGAAAAAGGGAATGACTAATGCTCCTTCCCACCACGCTTGACAGTTAAAAACCTGATAAACATCTTGGCCGCCCAAGCGATGGAAAAAGAGATACGCAAGGATCATTAACATTAAAATTCAGACCTTTCACCCATTAGGGAGAAAGGAAGTATTTTCGTAGACTCACTGATACTTGCGACAACGGTCACACCAGTAGAGGAAAATTAATCTAATGCTGTTCTAGTTTAAGGATTAGGCTTAAGCAGTGGGAAACGGGAATATCACTCTACACAACACTAATTAAATAAATACCTATGGCTACCTTTTCGCAGGACAAATTGGAGCAAATATATAGCGAGACATTCGGTGAGGAAGGCAGAACGCTCTCGGCAAAAGAGCCAAGCTGACCTCCCCTGAGCGCGTGATCAAGCCTAGCCCAGCTGTACCTACATCTCCTGACGTTGAACGTCTTATTGACAGTGAGTAATATCGCAGTTCTTTTCCTGGTATAAATAGCCACAGCCTATATGTTATGTACAGTGAACCTCACTATAGATGTGTGTACCCCAAGCCTCCCACTGAATAGGAATAAAGCATGACTTAGTAGAGATAACAATGTGTTACTAATATTGTTGTAATTGATTGAACGTGGTAATACAATGCCATTGAGGATAATACTAAATTACTATGAGCCTTATGCTAACTAGTAGTACTCTTGTGTAAACCATAAATGATAATGATGATAGTTTATGTAATAAATAAGGAACTTAGGAGCTGTGTATTGTAACCCCGAGTCTGCCCCGTATCGAGCCCATGTCGCCTCAACCCTTGGACAACTTGACTGATGAGTAAATTAATTAATATGTGATGATAAGGATAAAAAACAGCTCCCTGTCTTCCCCTTAATTTGGGGCCACGACAGAGTCAATCCGAATCTATATTAGACACACATTATATTAAACTTCCATTTTATGGCCATCTTAGTTATATCATTCGTAAAAAACTCAATGATCTACTTAAGTTACACTTTCCTAACTCAAATTTTTTATTTGTTTTTACTAATCCATTTACTATAAGAACACATTTCAAATAATAAAGATCCTATACCTAAAACTCTTTATCTCCAATATAATTTATGAATTTGAGTGTTCGAGTTGTAAGGCTCGATACATTGGCGAGACGTCGAGAAATCCAACCCTTAGGTTCTTCCCTTTCTCAATCTGCAATACGTACACACTCCCATGATCTTGATCACCCATTCTCTATTGATGATTTTAGAATCTTATCAAAGGCAAACTTCTCTAGTGATACTAAATTATAGAGTCCATACACATCAAACACTTGTCTCCTGATCTTAATAATCAAGTCACCTCATGCCAATTAGAGAGAACTGAAACTCGAGAAATGCCAGTGGTCGCTGGCAGTTTTAACTCAAAGGTTGGTCTACTGTGTTTTGGCTCCGCGACTAATATTTTTCATAAATTAATTTCGCGATAAACATTGATGCACCGCATCTGAATACCAAAAAATATAGTTCTTCTGTTGTTCTACTAATTATATGGATGACATTCATTACGATGGAACGTTCTATAATAGCAATTTAATGCAAATTACTCGCCTCGAGTAGCAAAGCTTAATATATTTTTTACATGTATATTGTGGCATGTAAAATTTGGGTGATGTTCACACTGTTTTCTAAGACAGTACTGCTGCGTCTGGCAAACGCTTGTCAAAATACAATAAGCAATGCCTTGGAAAAACGAAGAATAAAGAATGCCGAAATCGGCTTGTTGCTGCGACAATGTAGGTTATAATTGTGGAGGCGACACGCCGCGGCGGGGAGTGGTGGGCGGGGAGATTGAATCAAAACATTGCTACTTCACGCGTCGACTCATTGCACTTCCAGGCTTTCTATCTGATTGATACACAATAATAACAGGAAAATATGACTGCCTAGGTATAGATAACTTCTAAACATACGTTATTGACTATATAATATCATAGAGTAACATTTACCTCGCCTCCTCAACTATAACCTACTTGGTTATTTGGTTAAATGCATGTTTTACAGACTCAGGCTTCTATACAATATACATATAGAAGAAAATCGTTCTTAAAATTATACTTTTGTGTTTTAAGTGCAGTGGAATAAGCCCATATTTTTCTTTCAAGTTGACCAACTTTTCACCAAATTGTGAGTTAAAACTGCCAGCGACCACTGGCATTTCGGAGTTGCAGTTCTCTCTAATTACATATACTCAAATGATGATCACACTGTTTCGATCGTCCGAATCTCGTTCCGATCGCCTCATAGGAACCGAAATGCTACCTGTAATATCATTGTTCATTCAGTCGTCTGCCAACCTAGACGGCACACACTTCAAGGTTTGTTAAATTATAAATTATGTTTATATTTTATAGATAATGTAGGATTATTTTCCTGCTTTAAATTTTTTAGATGTTTGCTTTCAGCAGTTTTTAGTATTTTTTTTACGAATATAATACCATTTTAGCCTGATGATGCCAAGTGCCTTGGCGAAACTTTGCACGCATATATATATATATATATATATATATATATATATATATATATATATATATATATATATATATATATATATATATATATATATATATATTATATATATATATATATATATATATATTATATATATATATATATATTATATATAACTTAATTCAAGCTAATATCCCAAGACACATCACAGCTATAGGGAAAGTTTGCGTTTGCATCCAGTTACTCACTGTTTTACTATTATACGATCCATAGTCTTTCTCTCTCTCTGTAGGTCTCGCGGCCTCTTGTACCTTACTTATTTTTTTATGTTCTTAAAATACTGGGAAGCTTAACTCAAGACAATTATGCACATCAGTTTTATTACTATATTTCCCTAATGTCTATATATTTCTATATATTATTCTATATATATACCTTCCCGACTTTATAGCTCCCTGATGAGTAATTATAGTTTTAAATCCCGCACCAACAGCTAATGACAATTTAACAGCTCCCTCCCTCCCTCTTCCCCTCCCTTCCTCCTTCCATTGAGCCCTTCAACTGGGTCCTTCCTCAATGAGACAGGATGAAGTAACTTTTAAAATATTTACATTCTTTGTTTTCGGAAAAAATAATGGCTATAGCAAAATATATTCGTAACACTGAGAGCAAGGGTGTGTGTGTGTGTGTGTGTGTGTGTGTGTGTGTGTGTGTGTGTGTGTGTGTGTGTGTGTGTGTGTCTGTGTCTCTGTCTGTCTGTCTCTGTCTGTCTGTCTCTGTCTGTCTGTCTGTCTGTCTGTCTGTCTCCTAAGGGATTAACAGGGGCATGTGGGAGGTAATTACCTGCGGCTCGCGACCCAGACGATATTTCAGATCACAGATGAGAGACGCGAACACCTATAATTATAGCGCTGTTGCCACGTGAATTTCACACTAACTATAATAATTCAACAAGGGTTGTATTTTACTTTTGTGTGCATTACGGGTCTCATTATAGCTAAACAAGTTGAAGAAAGGACAGGAGTCCTTTCTTCCAGGAGGAGAAAGAAAGGAGTCAAGGACAAATTAAGGGATTAACAAAGGGATGTGGGAGCCTGGGAGATCAGACCGTTAGCTGGGAGTGGGGAAGGGAACCACAGGGCTGGGGAAGTGTTTAGTGTACATTTTGACGGCAAACCCTCCATCACGCCATCACCCAATCAAGAGGAAATCAGGATATGACAAGCTCCACCTCGTGGGAGGGGCATGTGGCTCTAGTGTTCTTGAATTGACTATAGGGGTGACCTGACTGGGGTCAACCAAATCCCCCTTTGTCCAGACTGGGAGTGGTAGGGCGAGTATTTTGAACTTGATAATTTTACTCACCCGTTTGAATGTCGTAGCATTGGATTTTCGATCTCGTATATTGAAAATAGACCCTAATTTACACATCTCGTATCATCGGATTCTCGTATACCGCATGCTCGTATAACGGGACCTCCCTGTACATGGGATACTGTAGTTAAACAGAATAAAGTACATGATCATGATAAAGTAACTAAAAGCCGATTTAACCTGCCTTCCACTGCCTTACCCTGGCACCCACTGCCTTAACCTGTATACCACTGTGTTAACCTGCCTCCCGACCTGTGTTACCCTGCCTCCTACTGCCTTACCCTGGCTCCCACTGCATTAACCTGCCTCCCATCCTGTGTTAACCTGCCTCCCGTCCTGTGTTACCCTGCCACCCACTGCCTTAACCTGCCTCCTACTGTGTTAACCTGCCTCCCGTCCTGTGTTACCCTGCCTCCCACTGCCTTACCCTGACTCCCACTGGGTACCCAGAGCGTCCATGGATAGACAAATTTTCAAGAGTTTCTGTCAGGATCTCATACCGTTTGAAAATTACCTTAAGGGCATTATGGTTGTATTCCCATTTGTGCTGGCACACTTTGGGAAGCTCAAGAACTGGCAATTTCCTGTCCCTTTGGAAGTCTAGAAAGATGTCATGGCGTAAGGTTGAACTACGGATGAAGTTTATCAGGCCTGAAATCAAGTTAAAAAAACTCGGCTACCTCTGATAAGCAGCCAGCAGTGTGGGTTATCACCAGCTGTAATCTGTGTGTAGAGCAAGGGACATAAAAAAATGGATTTTTGGCTGATTCTCTAATCAGTGCCTGCACACCACTGATTCTGCCACTCATTACTGATGCAGTATCATGCACTGCGCTATCAATTTACTGATATTTAATTCTAGCTCCCCAAGTTTCTCCAACAAAGCAGTAGCCAGAGAATCAGCATCAAGATCCTTTAAAGCAATAAATTCTAAGAATCTCTCGTGTACGGTTTCATCCAACACATACCTAATACACACACTGAGTTGCTCAGTAATACTGACATCCCTAGTTTCATCTGCTATTACTGCAAAAAAGGGTGCTGATATGGCTTCTTTGACTATAGTATCACTCACACAGTCAGCAACAGCTTGCAAAAAAGAATTCTGACTGAAACCTGATATATATTTGGCATTTCTTGGAACCTTTTTTACTAAGTTACGAAACTTTTCAGACTCCTTGCTTACCAAGTCAAAGATCTCTAGAAAGACACCCTTATTTAATGAACTTTCAGATTCATCATGACCCCTGAATGCCATGTTAGTTTTAGCTGCTGTAATGACAATGTTTAAGAGTGTTTAAAAAAAAGTCTCTGTTATCCAGAACCTGCTGTTTGTGTTGGCTATCGAGTTTCTGATGAACGCTACCATGCAGCTGTGAAATCTTAAAGTTGAGCCATTTTTCCATTGCATGTACATGATACGTGGATTCTCCGTGCTTTGTTGCTTTTACATGCATCTTTTTCCAGGGCCTAAAACCTTCGTTGGTGAATGTTACTTCTTTGTGACCAACATTACCGCCAAAAAGCCTACATGGAAAACAATAAACTCGGTCACTTGTCACAGAGTATTCAAGCCACTCCTACCTTTTATACCACTCATATTGGAAAGACCTGGTCTGAGAACCAGACTGTACTTTAGGATACACTTTAAGTCCCGGCTGCGTGGGTCCTTCTTCAGGCTTTGTGGCTAGATCCTAATGTACCTGTTCCATAACAGGTGTGGGTATATCAGGATTATCACTTGTATCTATAGAATATCTCTATAATACAATATACTTAGTAATTTCAAGGTTTGTTAGCAAACATATTTCAACATTTAAATGAAACATCAAACCAATTTTTCTATAAAAGTGTGAAAAATAAGGTTTTGCTCTGGCATGGAAAATTGGATAAATATTCCTTTTTATTGTTTTTGGGTAGCAGGTTACTAGCAGCAATTTTGGGGGGGCTGAGTCCTTGACTTAGGGGGGCTAAGTCCCCCTTAGCCCCCCCGCGGTGACGCCACTGGCTAGAGGCAAAATGCATAGAAGCAAAGTTTTATTACTAGTGAATTCCTAGCCTGTGCTGTCATCAGGGTTCCATTATCTGTCATACTTTGCGAGAAAATCTGTGCTTTGTGAAAACTCAAATAAGTGTCATTTTCAGTTACTTAAACTCCAAAAGGGTTTTACTATAGCTTAAAAGAAAGCACTTAGCCTGTTGAATAATTAATATTCTATAGTTTTTGCCTCCGCCTCATAGTTTTTGAGTTATTTAAAAAAAATAAAAAAATAGAATTTTTTGAAGAAAAAAATCCAAGGGTGTTACTAAAGTTTTTGGAGAACATTTTCACACCTCGGATTTTCATTAAAAATTTGTGCCTAGCGGCTTTGAGTGATGCTGAACACTAATCTGGAGTCAGTTTTGTGATGACTACAACACCAAACCCTATGTCACCCTATGAACCCTTGTACAACCCATGGGAATAGCCATAAAACATAAATGAAATATAGGAACGTTAAGTACAGGGTTATTTAGGTAAAGAATTGCATTGTAGAAGACTGATTATTATGATTATAGTAATAATAATAATTATAACAATAATTATCCATTATCATTTTGTCATTGTGCGAGGGGGTCGGAAGTTAGTTTTTACGTGACAGAAGACTAACTAAAATCTATCACGGAAAGCTCGCTTTAAGACTAAATAACTTCTTTTTTATGAACACAAAAGCGAAGTTACAAATAAAACTGAAACACTTGTCTTACCTGTAGCTGGTTGGGGCTTCCTTCCCTCCTTGGCCCCGAGCCGTGTGTGCTCCCTGGGGACAACAACATAAGAAAATAAGGAAGCTACAAGAGGCTGGGAGACCTAAACGTGGTAGTTCTTGTTACTTAACTCTACCTAAATCCACCTTTCATCCCCATCCATGAATTTACCTAGCCTCCTTTTAAAAGCTGTCTATTGACTCCGCACTAACTACCTGACGACAAGTCCATTCCAATCATTTACCACCCTATTTATGAACCAGTTTTTCCCTATTTGCTGTTTATATCTACAAGGGTAATGTAGGTGAGGAAAGGTGAGGAAGGAAGGAAGGAAGAAAGTGATGATACTGTTACACTGCATGATCTTATTTATTAGCAGCAGGAGGAGGAGGAGGAGGAGGAAGAGGAAGAGTTAGTGGGGAAGGAAGAGAGGAGGAGGAGGAGGAGGAGGAGGAGGAGGTAGTGGGGAAGAAAGAGTATGAGGGAAGGAGGAGGAAGAGAAGCGCTCCAGATATCCAAGAATACCATAACATTAGAATAAATTTGCTTATGAAACTCTATAAAACACTCACTCACTCTTACTACCATAATCTATCATGAGTACTAGTAATAAAGTATGTATACCAATAATAATAACAATAATAAAAAGTCTATAATTTCCTTTAAAACAACACAGGTAGTAAGCAGCTAAAGGAACCCTAGAGGCCAGAGCAATAGAGTCTAGGGGTGCGGTTGTTCTATGCCGGCAAGCACATCGAGCAAAGAGGTCCTCACGATGGAAATTAACGAATCGGTGGCATCCATGTCCTTCGGCAAGAGGAACGGGTGTCACGTGAGCAAGGGCGTGGCGCTGCTTCTCGGGGTTCTGTTCCTGGCGCCCCATGGGGTTGCCGCTATGCCAGGAAATGACTCTCAAACCCTGGCAGCTAGGGCGAGAGGTGCTAGGTCGGTGAGTAATGAGTTGTCTGTGCTAATAATGTGTTGATATACGTAGTGTCATGTTACTGTAGCTAAAAGTCTTAATGCCCTGTAAAGGTTTGCATAAATAATTATTGATTTATTTGGAAAAGAGAAAAATGTATTAGACTATGAATAATTAAATTTAAATATTATTGTTTTTTGCTGTGTTTAAGCAGTTTGTTATTTTACTTGCTTTATTTTAATAGCAATTTTGTGGTCAATAAATTTACTTAGGTACTTACTTACTACTATTACGGTTTTTACTGCTACTATAACTATTACGGTTTTCACTGCCACTGTAACCATCCCTTCCAGTCCCCACTGAGCGCCTCCACCACATTGTTCACCACCACCAAAGTGAATGACTTCCGCCTGCCCACCGCCCTGAAGCCCCTCCACTACACGGTCCGCCTTCAGCCCTTCATCCGGGGTAACTTCTCCATCATGGGCTATGTGGAGGTGGAAGTGGAGGTGGTGGAAGAGACCTCAACCTTCACTTTCCACATGGCTGACATCACGACTCACAACGACTCTGTTAAGGTGAGTGTGTCTATGGAAGGTGACTATATACATGTGACTATATAAGTGACTATATACATGTGACTATAAGTGACTTTATACATGTGACTATATAAGTGACTATATACATGTGACTAAACCATAATAAACAGATTACCATAGGAGAAAAAGACATAAGGCTTATAAATACATTTAAATAAACTAACAAACAGATTACCATAGGAGAAAAAGACATAAGGCTTATAAATGCATGTAAATAAACTATGATAAACAGATTACCATAGGAGAAAAAGACTTAAGGGTGATAACTGAACATAAGAAAATAAGGAAGCTACAAGAGGCCGTGAGACCTACACGTGGTAGTTCCTGTTACCTAACTCTACCTACATCCACCTTTCATCCCCATCCATGAAATTATCCAGCCTCCTTTTTAAAGCTCCTATTGACTCTGTACTAACTACCTGACGACTAGTACAGAGTCCATTCCAATCATTTATCACCCTATTTGTGAACCAGTTTCTCCTATTTCCTTTTTAAATCTACACTTTTCCAGTTTGACAGTTTGAATCTGTTACTTGTTCTATGTGTCTCTAGAGCATACATAGCCTCACACATACCCATCTGCCTCTCTCTGTCAGTTTTTCCCCATTTCCTTTTTAAATACAGATTGTGGATTCCGAGAAAAGGAATGGCAAGGGCGTGCACATCCTGAAGCAGACTTATGATAACCAGCAGGAGTTCTATCATGCCCACCTCAGCCGCCCACTCAAGAAAGGCCGTCGCTACCTGCTATCCATGGCGTTCCAGGGCTACCTCAACGAACACCTGCACGGCTTCTACAGGTCCTCCTACAAAGTTGCCAACGGAGACGAAAGGTACGTACGTATATACAGGAGCGAAAACTAGGTAAATAAAACTAGGTAATACATAAAACAACTAGGTAAATACATAAAACAACTAGGTAAATACATAAAACAACTAGGTAAATATATACAATGACTAGGTAAATAAAACACACTAACCCTAGTTTTCTCTGATGTCTGATTTGCCAATCAAAATCAGAGGTCCGGGGATATGTCAGAGTCCGGACAAATGCCTGGTCCATTCCTTAAATCGACAAAGTTGTCCGGTGGTCCGAGCCTCTCCTGTCACCCCCGTTCAGGGTTGCTGGACAGAGTAGGTTAAACGTCCGGGGATGGGTAATGGCCTCTGACTGTTGTTCTTTCTGGACTTTTGAGGTTCCCGGACTAGTGCTCCCCCCTAATAGTCCGGGAAAACGAGGGTTTACTGCATATCAGGAACTACCACGTGTAGGTCTCGCGGCCTCTTGTAGCTTCCATATTTTCTTGTGTTCTTATGCTCATTCGTCACTGGCAAGGAGGGATTGTCGTGGGATGAACCAGCTTTTAATTACCCCTTGACGTGGGATGAACCAGCTTTTAATTACCCCTTGACGTGGGATGAACCAGCTTTTAATTACCCCTTGACGTGGGATGAACCAGCTTTTAATTACCCCTTGACGTGGGATGAACCAGCTTTTAATTACCCCTTGACGTGGGATGAACCGGCTTTTAATTACCCCTTGACGTGGGATGAACCAGCTTTTAATTACCCCTTGACGTGGGATGAACCAGCTTTTAATTACCCCTTGACGTGGGATGAACCAGCTTTTAATTACCCCTTGACGTGGGATGAACCGGCTTTTAATTACCCCTTGACGTGGGATGAACCTGCTTTTAATTACCCCTTGACGTGGGATGAACCAGCTTTTAATTACCCCTTGACATGGGATGAACCAGCTTTTAATCACCCCTTGACGTGGGATGAACCAGCTTTTAATTACCCCTTGACGTGGGATGAAACTGCTGTTGATCACCCCTTGACGTGGCATGATCCAGCTGTTGATCACCCCTTGACGTGGCATGATCCAGCTGTTGATCACCCCTTGACGTGGCATGATCCAGCTGTTGATCACCCCTTGACGTAGCATGATCCAGCTGTTGATCACTCCTTGACGTGGGATGAACCACCCACCTGTTAATCACCCCTTGACGCAGGTGAATGAGTGATCTCGCTGAATAATTTTGTCCTGTCAGTGGTTAGCAGTTGTTGTTTTTTAGTTGTGGTGGTCGTATGTATATTTTTGTAAGAATGACTGAAGATATAAAGTAGTTAATTTTAATTATTCTTGTTTTGTCCATTTTCTTTTCCTTCCTGTAATTACTCTGCAGGTGGGTCGCGGTGACACAGTTCCAGCCAACGGACGCCCGCAAGGCCTTCCCCTGCTTCGACGAGCCCGCCATGAAAGCCACCTTTGAGATATTCCTGGCCAGGGAGACCGATATGTCTGCCATCTCCAACATGCCCAGGATTGACAGCCAGCCGGTGGAGGGGCAGGAGGGGTGGGTATGGGACCACTTCAACACCTCTGTACCCATGCCCACCTACCTGGTCGCTTTCCTCGTCTCTGACTTCAAGTCTATGGAAGCAACGACGCAGAACGGCAAGACTTTCAGGTATTTTTTTTCGTCAGGTGGTCAATGCGGAGAATATTGGAGTCTTTAAAAGGAGTCTGGATAAATTCATGGATGGGGAAGAGAGGTGGATATAGGTAGAGTTAAGTAACAAGAACTACCTCGTGTAGGTCTCGCTGCCTCTTGTAGCTTTCTTATGTTCTTGTGTATTTTTTGGGGGGGGAATTTCTATGTACATATTCTAAAGCCATGTACTGGGTTGTAAATTGGAGCTGTGTTCAATACACAATCTCTATCTATCTAGGGTATGGGCACGGGAGGACGCCATCAGCCAGGCCAACTACTCCCTTAAAATCGGCGCGGATATCCTCACCTTCTTCGAGGACTTCTTCAGCATCCCGTACCCGCTGCCCAAACAAGACATGGTAGCCATCCCGGACTTCCCTCTGGGCCATGGAGAACTGGGGCCTAATCACCTACCGGGAGACTGCTATGCTATACGACCCAACAGTATCTGCGGCGGCCAATAAGCAGCGGGTGGCGACAGTTGTGGCGCACGAATTGGCCCATCAGTGGTTTGGCAATTTAGTGACGCCGGCGTGGTGGACGGATTTGTGGCTCAACGAGGGGTTCGCGACGTTCATGGAGTACGTCGGCACGCACCACGCTGAGCCGGGCTGGCAGATCCCACAATTCCTCCTGATTGATCTGCATCAGGTGTTCCGTCTGGACTGCCTCGAGTCCTCCCACCCCATCAGCATTCCTGTCGGCCACCCAGACGAGATCAAAGAGATATTCGACACCATATCCTACTCCAAAGGTGTGTGTGTGTGTGTGATTAACATAAATACATTAGAAACCGTAAAGCCAATCACCCGGACGAGATAAAAGATATTCTACATCATCTCCTACTCCAAAAGTGTGTGGGTGGGTGTGGGTGTGTACTTGCCTAGTTGTAACATGCAGGAAAAGGGCTATACTCTTACTGTCCCGTCTCCAAATCTACTATTATCCAGCTTGCCTTTGAAGTCCTGAATATTTCTTGCATTAATCACTTTTGCATAAAGGTTATTCCAGGCTTCTATGCTTATATACGGGAAACAGTATTTTTTCTTGTCCCTCTTGCATGTGGTCCTTTTAAATTTCTTCTCATGACTTCTTTTACTTCAATCGTCCCACAAACAGATCTTCTCTATACATTTTTTTGTGTGTTCATCTAGTTGTATTAAACTAGTTTTATTTTAAAGGGCCTGAGCTACACTCGTTTGGCCCAGTCTCCATATCTACATTATATCAATCATCCTTAGTGATCGATTATAAATTATCATTGTCATAAAGTGATCATTATCAGCCTTACAGTACATGACTGATGGGTCTAGCCAAGACTCTCTCTCCCTCAGGCGCCTCAATCATCCGTATGATTAAATTCTTCCTGACTGAGGCAACCTTCCGCCGGGGTCTCACCAACTACCTAAACGCCAGGCAAGTCACAGTGCATCTCTTGTAGCTTCCATATGTTATGTTCATCCATAAATAAATTCATGGACAGGGATGACAGGTGGGTAGTCAGGAGCTACCTTATGACTCCCTATGTCTTATGTTCCTTAAGTTCTTATGTTCTTATCTTTTAGCTTACTTATGTTTTTATGACTCCCTATGTCCTCGCCACACAGAGCCTTTGCCAACGCAGAGCAGGACGACCTTTGGGACTTCCTGACGCGGGCCGCCCACCAAGACCTGACCCTCGCCCCCGACACCACCGTCAAGGCCGTCATGGACACGTGGACCCTGCAGATGGGCTACCCGGTGGTCAAGGTGATGAGGAACCCGGGGGGAACGGCCGCCACGGTAACACAGGTAAGCCCTGGACCTTGACCTTTACCTTATGATACGCCAGGGAAAGGTCAATGAAAGTGTTGTTGTTTTTTACCCTTGGCCAGTCCTTTCTGATGTAAAAAATGAAATTAATTTCATAAGAATATTGTAGCTTTGATAGATATAATTAGGATCTTGGTAATCTTCTTGCGGAAGGAATATTTAAATTGGAAAAGCATAGATTTAGAAATGAAATGGGGAAAAACTGGTTCACAAATAGGGTGGTAAATGATTGGAATGGACTCTGTCGTCAGGTAGTTAGTGCGGAGTCATTAGGGAGTTTTAAAAGGAGGCTGGATAATTTCATGGATGGGGATGAAAGGTGGATGTAGGTAGTGTTAAGTAACAGGAACTACCTCGTGTAGGTCTCGTGGCCTCTTGCAGCTTCCTTATTTTCTTAGGTTCTAAAATGCCATGCCACGGTAACACTGGTAAGTAATCCTAATGCAAGAGTTAACCAGTATCTTCACTCTTTCATCCCCTTCACTGGTAAAAGCCCTTGATACGCCAGGGAAGGGTGAATGAAAGTGAAGTTTTAAGTCATTTTTTAAATCTCAAAGGACTGGCCAAGGGCAAAAAAAACGAGAAAAAAACTGATTTTCAAAGTAAAATTGATTTTAAATAGAAGTGTGATATATTACTATGCGTGAAATTCATATAGTTAGTCCCTTCCCCTACACTGAGGTGGCAACACTGATCTCTAGGCCTGCACTGACCTATCATGAACGGTTTCTGAATTATAAACTTTTATATTTACTATAATGCGTTCAGCTTGCTTCTCGCACAGCAACACTTACCCATCAGAAGTTATTGTAAATAGATGGATCTACAATTGCATCCCCGGCATTTCCAATTATCTAGCTAAAAAAATATTTTTGGAATTTCTGGCTGCTCAAAAATATTCCAAAATTGACTAAAATCAGGTTTTTGTTATTTTGCCGCAAAACTGATTCGTAGAAGAAAACTTATCGAAATAACAAAGGTTTATCTTGAGGTGTTCTCCATTATGCAGTAATCGGTTTGTAAAAACACTTCAGGGTTGTAGAGAAAATGTATATTATATAAATGTACGAATATGCTATTTTCTGTTATTTACCTATCAATATTTTTTTGCTTTACGCCAAATGATGGCCCTCTATCTACTGCACGTTTACTTCTCTATTCTTGTTGCATTTATCTGCCATAATTTTTTAGTTATTGAAAAAAACTTTATTTAAAAAAAAAAATCTAGGCAAATCCCTTGCAATATTTTTTTTTAAATAAATTTGCTTTAAAATTTGTTCCTAGCAGTTTTCGGGCATGCTGAACACTAATCTGGAGTCTGTTTTCAGTTACAATGATTAGAAGTCTATTTCAGCCAATTCACAATGACATGATACTTCCAATATTCCTTAAAAATCACATTAGACAAAACTTACTAAAAGAGATAAAAATATGATAAGCATTGGTAGATTAATCATTACTTCAATACAATGGTCAGTATTAGTATTTTCAGTATCAGTATTATTAATCCCTATTTGAGCCACCCATGTGATTGTCAAAGTACTTATAAAACCTAGGAATACTATAGCAATTCTGTGAGACTTCTAATGCCCTCCTATGACTCCTGTAGGATGCGTGAAGGAGCGAAGAGGCCCGTGAAGGACTCTGAAGGATTGTACACAAAAGCGAAGGATACTTAAAAAAAATAGTTCTTCCTTCTCCCATTTCCTCTCCTCCCTTCCTTGTCCCACCTACTTCCTTCTCTCCCTCTCCCCTCCTTCCTCCTCCTCGTCCCTCCTTCCCTTCCTCCTCCATTCCCCTTCTTCCTCCTCCCACCTTCTTCCTCCGCCTATCTTATTTATACGATAATTATCATATACCATATCACGCTAGGCAGCCGCGGGACGCACCGCATGGGAGAGGTCTGACTCCCACTAGTAAGGCTAAGGATAATTCAAACTTGCTCAAATTAAGGAAAGTTATTGAAAAATTTGAAATGGCCTGAAACTGGTCGAATTATCCGAAGTTTGAATTATAAGAGTTCGGTTTAGAGCGTGTTTACTGTATCTATCTATCTTTGCCTCTTGTACCAATCTATCTTGGCCTCTTGTAGCTTCCTTATGTTCTCCCAGTACATAGGCTCAATAATTGATAACTTAATTTGCTGTACCATGGATATATTATGATTATATAAATTTTATGTTGTCAATAAAATATCTTTTCTATCTTTACAGTTACTACCACGTGTAGGTCTCGCAGCCTCTTGTAGCTTTCTTATTTTATGCTTTAAAATGCATGAATTAAAATCTCCTTTCCTTCTTTCTTCACAGACCAGTTATCCTATCCGTTTGTTCTAGGAGCGGTTTTTGTAAAGGAAAGACCCGAACTCCACAGACAGCCTCTTGTAGCTTACTTATTTTCTTATGTTCTAAAATGCATGAATCAAAATTTCCTTTCCATCTTTCTTCACAGGCCAGTTATCCCATCCTTATTTTCTTATGTTCTAGGACAGTGGTTCTTAACCTGGGTTCGACCGAACCCCAGAGGTTCGGTGAGCCAATCTCAAGGGTTCAGCGGAGGTCCTCCGAAACATATTGCAATTTTACTATTATTGTAATGTCAGTTTATTCACCAGAATAAATTATACGCGAAATTAACATAGATTCAAGCAGTGCGGTGGAGGGAGAGCTATGTGTTTACCTAGTTATATTTACTTAGTTGTAATATACGGGAAATTAGTTGCAATCGTGGGATTCACTCTTGTCTCAATATGTCAATCTTAACTTTGAACACATGAATATTATTTGCATCTGTAATGTCACTGTCCAGGCTATTCCACATAGCAATGCACCGATAGAAAAAACTTGTCTTCTTAATGTCCTTCAAGCACCTTGTCTTTAAGTTTCTTCATATGACCTCTTGTGGCTCCTACGTCCCATACATACATGTCCTCTTTGTCATTTATCTCCATTCCTGACATAGCTATATACATTGCCATCAAGTCTCCTTTTCGTGTGTACATGTATGTGTGTGTTCGCCCGCCTCTCTCCCTTCAGAGCACTGGCTGTATATAGGGGTAGGGAGCAAGGGCGTAGCCAGAGGGGGGGCCAATGGGGCCATGGCCCCCCCCCCCCAATTCAACACTTCTACTTTAGGAGTGTATGGTATAATTTCATAAATTTTACTATATTGAATATCCTGCAAAGAACCAATAATGACCCCCCATAGGGCTCAATATGCCCCCAATTAAGTCATATCTTCAAAAATATTCTCTGGGGGGCTTACAGCGCCTCCCAGACCCCCAGCGGATAAGACTCGACTCGCTTCGCTCGCCACCCACCCCTCAACCATCATTGGGAGGTGGCCCCCCCCCCCCAATTATTTTTCCTGGCTACGCCCTTGGTAGGGAGGGGGCATGGCCTAGTGCCATTTAGAGTACCATGTACAGAGCACCATGCCAACCCCAAAACTATTTTTGTCCCCTTGTCCCAAAGAGACCAAAATAGTTTTGTCATTGAATATCAAATTAGTGCAATTATCCCTTATGAGGCCTCGCAATGCCCTTAAAAAAGCTTTATTTTCAAAAAAATTCTGACTCTCTTCAGACCCTCCAGCTGTAGAGGCTCACTTCGCTACACCCAGCCCCCCTTAAAACAATCATGGATTCACCACTGTGCCCCTCCCCCCTTTCCAAAGACGCCACTGCTTCCAAGTGTTTCCTTCGTTCTTATTATCCATATATACTATTGCATTTTGATCCTTTTGTCTTATTTTTTTTATTAATCTTTTTTTTTCTTCCCATATATGAGGGGTTCGGCAAGTGTGCAAAGGTTTTTGTTGGGGTTCGGCGCCTCTGAAAAGGTTAAGAACCACTGCTCTAGGAGCTTATGTTCTTCTCCATTCTTCTCACACCTCGCAGCCCATGAATTGACACAACTTTAGATTGATTAACTCTATATAGAGAGGGTTTACTGTATCTATCTATCTTTACTTGACCAGGAGCAGTTCTTGTTGAGCAAAGACCCAAATTAGACAAGACAGCCTCTCCCAGCCTCTTGTAGCTTCCTTATGTTTTTATGTTCTAAAATTATGTTACCCTTATCCCATCCTATCCTTATGTTATGTTCTAGGAGCGGTTCTTGTTAAGGAAAGACAGACCCAAACTCCACAGACGGCCTCTCCCAGCCTCTTGTAGCTTACTTATTTTCTTATTTTCTAAAATGCATGAATCAAATTCTTCTTTCTTCACAGGCCAGTTATCCTACCCTTATCCTTTCCTATCCTTTTGTTCTAGGAGCGGTTGTTGTTGAGGAAAGATCTATCAATCTAGTCTCCTATCCTTTCTTCACAGGCCAGTTATCCTACCCTTATCCCATCCTATCCTTATGCTCTTATGTTCCAGGAGCGGTTCTTGTTGAGGAAAGACCCCAACTCCACAGACAGCCTCTCCCAGCCTCTTGTAGCTTACTTGTGTTCTAAAATCTATGTTCATATGTTCTACAATTATCCTACCCCAATCCCATCCTATCCTAATGTTCTTGTGTTCTAGGAGCGGTTCTTGTTGAGGAAAGACCCGAATTCAACCGACAGCCTCTTGTAGCTTCCTTTATGTTCTTGTGTTCTAAAATGCATGAATCAAAATTTCTTTCTTCACAGGCCAGTTATCCTACTCTTATCCCATCCTATCCTTATGTCCTTATGTTCTAGGAGCGGTTCTTCTCCATTCTTCTCACACCTCTCGGCCCATGAATTGACACTACTTTAGATTGACTAACTCGATTTAGAGGGTTTACTGTATATCTATATCTTTACTTGACCAGGAGCGGTTCTTGTTAAGGAAAGACTCCAACTCCACAGACCACCTCTTGTAGCTTCCATATGTTATTTTCTTATGTTCTAGGAGCGGTTCTTGTTAAGGAAAGACCCGAATTCAACCGACAGCCACGCCTACAAGTGGTGGGTGCCTCTCTCCTACACCACACAACCCTCCGCAGACTTCACACAGACGGCTCCTTCCAAGTGGCTCTCGCTGGCCGACTCCCAGGTGACCATCCATTCCCTCCCGGGCAGCAGTGAGTGGGTGATATTCAACCTACAGGAGACTGGCTATTACAGGGTCAACTACGACACAAACAACTGGAATCTGCTCCTCAAACAACTCGCTAATGATCACACCAAGATCCACGTCAACAACCGCGCACAACTCATCGATGACTCGCTCAACTTGGCACGAGCAGGTACGATACACTTCTGCTACAGTCGATCCTCAATTTAACAGACCTCGGTTTAACGGATTTCGGTTTTAACGGACAAGCGGACTAAACCATTCAAAAAGTTCGCTGCTTGAAAAATGTAGTTAGGTCAGAGCCAAAATGTAAAATGTGTCCGAAATACCGGTGTTTCCGTTAAATCCAGCATGTAGCGTCAGTCACTGTTTGCCTCCCAACATAGCCACACAGTCTGGTTGTGTTTGTGATTATTTTTAATTTATTTCAAAAAATTTCGGTTTTTCCTGTTTTCACACCGTTGGGAAAATAGCCTCGCAAACGGAAAATTGGCTCTAACGGACTACTTCTTCCCCTTTTAGTCAGTTATATCGTGGGTCCACTGTACTTTATTTCTTCCTACATGTCTTTTACTGATTCAAATGGATTTAAGCTGGAAAAGCGTAGATTTAAAAAGGAAATGGGGAAAAACTGGTTCACAAATAGGCTGGTTAATGATTGAAATGGACTCTGTCGTCAGGTAGTTAGTGTGGAGTCAATAGGGAGCTTTAAAAGGAGGCTGGATAATTTCATGGATGGGGATGAAAGGTGGATGTAGGTAGTGTTAAGTAACAGGAACTACCACGTGTAGGTCTCTCAGCCTCTTGCAGCTTCCTTATTTTCTATGTTCTAAAATGCTTGAATTACCCCTTCACGCCCAGATCTTTCCTTTGCTATAAAAAATTGTATGTTGTGAAGCCATAAAATTACGAAAAGTAACTTAATATACCAACTTTGCTAGTCGAAAAGGATACTAAATAGGTCATATCTTTAAAAACATTGCTTATATTCACTAAAAACCTAACGGTACCTAAATTACAGTGTAAATTAAGTTCTGGGCCTCAAGGGGTTAAATGCATGAATTAAAACTTTCTTTCATTCTTTTTCACAGGCCAGCTATCCTACTCCTTACCCCTAGGACCTCATCGCCTACCTCACCCAAGAGACTGCATACACCCCCTGGGCCGCCGCTCTCGACAACCTGGACCACATGCACAGGATGTTCTCAAGGATCGGTGCTTACGGGGCTCTAAAGGTCAGCCTCACAACACACTACACTTGAGCCTCACAACACACACACACACACTTGAGCCTCACAACACACACACACTTGAGCCTCACAACACGCACACACTTGAGCCTCACAACACACACACTTGAGCCTCACAACACACACACACACTTGAGCCTCACAAACACACACACACACACACCCTTGAGCCTCACAACCACCACACACTTGAGCCTCACAACACAACACACTTGAGCCTCACAACACACACACCACACACACCTGTGAGCCTCCAACACACTCACACACACTTGAGCCTCGCAACACACACACACACACTTGAGCCTCGCAACACACACACACACTTGAGCCTCGCAACACAACACACACACACCACACACACGAGCCTCACAACACAACTTGAGCCTCACAACACACACACACACTTGAGCCTCACAACACACACACACACACTTGAGCCTCACAACCCCAAAACACACACACTTGAGCCTCAAAACACACACACACACACACTTGAGCCTCACAACACACACACACACACACTTGAGCCTCACAACACACACACACACTTGAGCCTCACAACACACACACACACACTTGAGCCTCACAACACACACACACACACTTGAGCCTCAAAACACACACAAACACCCCTTGAGCCTCACAACACACACACCACACACTTAGCCTCACAACACCACACACCACACTTGAGCCTCACAACAACAAAACACACACTTGAGCCTCCCCAAACACACACACACACTTGAGCCTCACAACACACACACCCTTGGCCTCAAAACATAAAAACCCCCAACACACACAAAACCACTTGAGCCTCACAACATACACACACCACACACACACACTGTGAGCCTCACAACATACACACACACACGCGCACACACACCACACCACTTGAGCCTCACAACATACCCCACACACGCGCCACACACACACACTTGAGCCTCCACAACACCCCACACACCAAAAAACTTGAGCCTCACAACATACACACAGACACCACACGCACACACACACACTTGAGCCTCACCACACACACACACACACACACACACACACTTGAGCCTCACAACACACACACACACACACACACACACACACACTTGAGCCTCCCAACACACACACACACACTCACTTGAGCCTCACAACACACACACACACACACTCACTTGAGCCTCACAACACACACACACACACACTCACTTGAGCCTCACAACACACACACACATACACACACACCCACACCGTAGTGTAGGGGAAGCACGCTCGGTTCACAACCGAGAAGTCCCGGCTTTGATCCCCTGGCGGAGCGGCAACAAATGGGCTGTTTCCTTAAAACCCAAGCCCCTGTCCACCCAGCAGTGAATGGGTACTGGGTGTTAGCCGGGGATTGTGACCTGCTCTCCGGGGTGCTGGCTTTGGCCAAAACTAAGCTCTAGGGATGAATGATAAAAATGTTATATGGAGACGGGGCCACACGAGCATTGCCCAGGCCCTGTAAAATACAACTACCGTAGATAACAGTAAAGTCGCCACCTGCAGTCATGTCGCCAGCCGCCAAATATTACGAATTATAGCATCACTACTGATTTTTATGTGCCACTGAAGATAATACACAGTAGTTTATATCATGACTGTATAATCTACCCTGTTTCAGCATTGTTTTATGCTTTGTATCTGCAAGTATATACGGTTTCAAATTTCGCTACGCATTTTTTTCTCGGGCCACGACGACAGCGGTACGACACTCAGTAAATAAACACTAGATGGCGACTCTACTGTTGGTAGCCACTGTGTAGATATTTTTGTCATTTGTTCATTTATAGCCATAATATGACACGGATGAAGACACAAAATGACACAGACTCTCCAGATAGCCCCTTCTAACTGTCTTGAAATCATGGATGTAGAAATGTAAGTATTAACGCCACCACACGGCTGTAAACAGAAAAAAAAGTTGTCCTGGCGACTTAACTGTAATCTACGGTAGATTAATAAAACTAGATGAATATGCACTTGAGCCTCTCAACAAACACACACACAACATAAGAAAATAAGGAAGCTACAAGAGGCTGGGAGACCTATACGTGGTAGTTCCTGTTACTTAACACTACCTACATCCACCTTTCATCCCCATCCATAACACATCTAGCCTCCTTTTTAAAACACCCTATTGACTCCGCACTAACTACCTGATTGAGTACATTCCAGTCATTTACCACCCTATTTGTGAACCAGTTTCTCCCTATTTTCCTTTTAAAAATCTAAGTGAAAGGAAAAACAGCACACACACACACACATAAAAAAAGAACCACCCTACCCTTGACATCCCCACCATAACTCTACCCCTCCCCCTCACAGAGTTACTTGCTCAGCCTGCTGGGGCCGCTGTACACTGCTGTGGGCTTCCAGGATTCCCTGACAGACCCCCACCTGCAGCAGTTCAAGCGGGTCAAGATGCTCAAGTGGACCTGCATGCTGGGTCACCAAGACTGTGTGCAGCAGTCAGTCAGTCTGTTCAAGCAGTGGAGGATGAACCCTAAGGACAAGAGGTGAATGCACGAAGAAGTTTTTTAGTGGATAAAGGGATATAATAAAGGAGAGGTAGGAAAAGTTCTCACGGCTTGTAACCAGGGTAGAACAAGAAGTAACGGATTCATGCTGGAAAAGTGTAGATTTTAAAAGGGGAAATAGGGAAAAACTGGTTCACAAATAGGGTAGTAAATGATTGGAATGGACTCTATCGTCAGGTGGTCAATAGGGAGCTTTAAAAGGAGGCTAGATAATTTCATGGATGGGGATGAAAGGTGGATGTAGGTAGTGTTAAGTAACAGGAACTACCTCTTGTAGGTCTCCCAGCCTCTTGTAGCTTTCTTATGCCTCAATACATTCCATGTCCCAACATGCATCTAAACTGTTACCCAAATGGAGGATTTTTTCTAACTTTCTCTCGTGTTTTCAGCATCATCTCTCCCAACCTGAAGGACACGGTGTACTGCACGGCAATCGCCCAGGGTGGCGAGGAGGAGTGGGAGTTTGCGTGGAATCAGTTCCTCGCCTCCAACGTGGGATCAGAGAAGAGCAAACTGCTGGTGGCTCTGGGCTGCTCCAAGAAAATCTGGATTCTATCAAGGTATGTCAAATCTGGGTTCTTTATTTTATTTTTTTATTTTTTACAGTGGTGCCTCTAGTGCCTGTAGGCAGTGACCTCCATGGAGTGGGATGGTAGGCCCTGGAGGCTCACTTGAGGGCTGTGATGGTTGGCCCTCGCCCGTGGTGGTGCAGGCAGGATTTTTTATAGTGATGCCTGTGATTAGAGGATCTTGCCGCTCCCCTGTGTCCTCCGATGCACTCGCAATCTAAGTTAGTTAATGGGCAGCATGTGGGTGTTCTTAGGCCACTCAATGGTGCAGAAAGATTTAAAGTGGATTTAAGAGTCTCACTCTGGATCGAAACTCTGGTCTTCGAGAACGCCACTCGGTGACGCTAACCACTCTGCTAGTGCCTTTGTCAAGGTAAGATGCCGCAGCACAACACTTCACCTCAGGGTCACATTACCATCAGGCAGACTGAGAGGGGGGGAAGCAGGGGCAAGAATCTCTGAACACTCCCAAGGCTTGCTTCCGC
This sequence comes from Chionoecetes opilio, assembly GCA_016584305.1. Classification (NCBI taxonomy): domain Eukaryota; kingdom Metazoa; phylum Arthropoda; class Malacostraca; order Decapoda; family Majidae; genus Chionoecetes; species Chionoecetes opilio. The sequence continues at coordinate 43,517 of JACEEZ010001841.1, forward strand.
AGGTACCTGGAGATGGCCTTCACCAAGGACTCTGGCATCCGGAAGCAGGACGCCGGCTATGTGTTTAGGTCGGTGGCCGTGAACAGTGTGGGCACAGATCTGGCCTGGACCTATCTCAGGGACCAGTGGCGTGACATCACCAAGTAGTAAGTAGCCACAGAGCTTTAAAACTATCAATGTACAGCATACAAGACTTTCTACACTAAGTTGTCCTATTAATCCTGAACACATGCTTCTTTCCTTCTTCCTTCTTTATTTATTCTGTCTCCCTTTCATCTTGATATCGCCTCTCCTTTCATCTTGATATCGCCTCTTAGTAAGTAGCCACAGAGCTTTAAAACTATATCACCTCTTAGTAAGTAGCCACAGAGCTTTAAAACTATATCACCTCTTAGTAAGTAGCCACACGGCTTTAAAACTATATCACCTCATAGTAAGTAGCCACAGAGCTTTAAAACTATATCACCTTAGTAAGTAGCCACACGGCTTTAAAACTATATCACCTCTTAGTAAGTAGCCACACGGCTTTAAAACTATATCACCTCTTAGTAAGTAGCCACAGAGCTTTAAAACTAGATCACCTCTTAGTAAGTAGCCACACAGCTTTAAAACTATATCACCTCTTAGTAGTAGCCACAGAGCTTAAACAGATCACTCTTAGTAAGTGCACAGAGGCTTAAAACTATACACCTCTATAAAAGTAGACACAGAGTTTAAACTAGATCACCTCTTAGTACTAGCCCAGAGCTTAAATAATCACTCTAGTAGGTACCACGAGCTTGTAAACTAGTCATCTTAGTAAGTAGCCTAGAGCTTTAAATATATCCTCTTAAAGTAGCCACAGAGCTTTAACTAGTCACCTTAGTAAGTAGCACAGAGCTTTAAAAACTAGATCACCACTTAGTAAGTAGCCACAGAGCTTTAAAACTAGATCACCTCTTAGTAAGTAGCCACAGAGCTTTAAAACTAGATCACCTCTTAGTAAGTAGCCACAGAGCTTTAAAACTAGATCACCTCTTAGTAAGTAGCCACAGAGCTTTAAAACTAGATCACCTCTTAGTAAGTAGCCACAGAGCTTTAAAACTAGATCACCTCTTAGTAAGTAGCCACAGAGCTTTAAAACTAGATCACCTCTTAGTAAGTAGCCACAGAGCTTTAAAACTAGATCCCTTATATCGCCTCATTAGTAAGTAGCCACAGAGCTTTAAAACTAGATCACCTCTTAGTAAGTAGCCACAGAGCTTTAAAAAACCTAGTATCACCTCTTAGTAAGTAGCCACACAGCTTTAAAACTAGATCACCTCTTAGTAAGTAGCCACAGAGCTTTAAAACTAGATCACCTCTTAGTAAGTAGCCACACAGCTTTAAAACTAGATCACCTCTTAGTAAGTAGCCACAGAGCTTTAAAACTAGATCACCTCTTAGTAAGTAGCCACAGAGCTTTAAAACTAAATCACCTCTTAGTAAGTAGCCACACAGCTTTCAATCTATATCAATGTACAGCATAAAAGACAATTCCTGTAGTGCACTAAGGCATAAAACACACATTCCTTCCATCAAACTTGTGACTAGCATCGTTATTTTTTTAGACTCGCAGGAACTACCTCGTGTAGGTCTCACGGCCTCTTGTAGCTTACTTATGTTCTTATGTTATGTTCTTATTTGCTTTGTTTATGCTAAAAGTAAAAGCTGAGCCTTCTTCTTGTTCCTTGAGAGCATTTTGTAGTTATTTTCCTACAAACACTAGGGACAACATTGCCCAGTCCCTATCACATGAACATAAGGAAGCTACAAGAGGCCGCGAGACCTACACGTGGTAGTTCCTGTCACATAACACTACCTACATCCACCTTTAATCCCCATCCATGAATTGATCTAGCCTCCCTTTAAAGCGCTCTAATGACTCTGCACTAACTACCTGTCTACCGAGTCCATTTCCAATCATTTACCACCCTATTTGTGAACCAGTTTTTACCCATTTCTTTTTTAAATCTACGCTTTTCCAGCTTTAATCCGTTACTACTTGTTCTACCGTGGTTAATAGCTGTAAGAACTTTTCCTACCTCAACTTTATAACCCATGAACCATTCTTATACAGAGTCTCCATGATACATTGCAGCATTAGCAGTGGTATCTCCATCTGCCCCGGCTGATCAAGGCAGTCACCAGCGGCATGAACAAGGAACTCCAGCTGGGAGAGGTAAGGAAGCAATCGCTCAATGGTCTCTGTTATTTGTCATTAATCCCTTGAGACCCAAAATTTAATTTCCATAGTAATGGGTACCATTAGACGATTTTTAGTGAATATAAGCAATATTTTATAGATATGACTTTTTTAGTATCCTTGTTCCATAACTAACTAATTTGGTATTTTCGTAATTTTATGGCTAATAACATACAATTTTTTATAGTAAAGGAAAGATCTGGGTGTGAAGGGGTTAAGTAGTGTCAGAAGTTGTCTCTTGCTTGCTTTTTTTTTTTTACTCCTAGGTTTACCTGACGCACGTAAGGCAGGTGACTAGAGCTGACTAGAACTCTTAATTTCTTTGTTTAACGTCAGATTTACCCATAGTATCTTATGAGGTTAGACGGCCGATGATACGCTTCCAAGTTCCAACTATCGACTAAAGTTTTCTGACAAGCGCTCCCTTAGTTTGTATATTCTAGTTTATCTCAATAGGATAAAATATTATGTGGGAAAATTATCTGTATGCTAATAACTAACAAGCTTTCTATTGTATTTTATTCTTATTTCTATTTTTATTGAACTCTCTTAGTTTGTATAGGTATTCAAATTTACCTTAACCCCTTGAAGACCAGAACGTAATTTCCATTGTAATTTGGCCATTTGACTATTTTAATTAATTATAAGCAATATTCTTTAGATATGACCTGTTTAGTATCCTTGTCCACTCGCTAATTTTGTATATTAAGCTACTTTTCGTAATTTCATGGCTAAGACAAGACTTATTTTCATTCCGCAAAGGAAAGATCTGGGCGTGAAGGTGTTAATAGGAAATAATCAGTATACAAATAACTAGCAAGCTTTCTATTGTCGTGCAGCTCAAGCAGTTCCAGTCGGACAACGCGGCCCACCTCGGCACGGCCAAGCGCGCCGTGGCCCAGGCCATAGAGCGGACCGAGAACAACATTGAATGGACCAACAAAAACACCCAAGAGATCATCCAATGGCTGGCACGAAACGGCTACTCGGCCAGCCTCAGGAGTGAATAAGCGTGCGCGCGTGTGTGAAAAAACTGCACACATGACATCATTGCTACGTGAGAAAGGCTTAGTTTGATAAAGTTAGAGACGTACCTATATGCAGTTTGTGTGTGTGTGTGTGTGTGTGTGTGTGCTCAAATGACTACGTTCTCGAGTCTTTTCTGTATTTTTTTAAGTATATTCGTATATCCTCATGCCTATTTTAATTTTAATTTTAAGCACGAGACCTTATGATAGAATGGATATTTCGCCTCGTTAAAAATAATAGACTATAATTATTAATTCACACACAAAGACGGTGCTGAGTACGTATTTGAAGATTAAATATGTCTTAAATGAATTCCTCCCAACATCCCTTTCCTAATCTTGTGTTTTATCAGCGTGTTACATTTTAGCCTTGTATATAAAGATCAATAAAGCAGTATCTTTATTCTTGTCTCTGTGATTAGGCCTATAGCTTGGTAGGCCTATTAGCTTGAGATCTGATGAACTAACCACCGCCACGGAACATGGGCGTATCGGGAAATTTCCAGTTTGACACCAGTCTTCACCCGAAAAAAAAACCTCTTAGGGAAATTTGAAATCTTATATATTATACGTACTTGCAGATACAAAGCGTAAAACTACGCTGAAACTGTGTAGATTATACAGTCTTGATATAAACTACTGTGTATCATCTTCAGTGGTACATAAAAATCAGTAGTGATGCTATAATTCGTAATATTTGGCGGCTGGCGACATTATTGCAGGTGGCGACTGAAGTGTTATCTACGGTAAGTATTAACGCCACCACAAGTCTGTAAATAAATTTTTTTTAAGCTTTGTCCTGGCGACTTAATTTAGGGTAAATTTCAAGATGAACACCGAACTTCCTTTGGTGAAAGAAACTATTTTTTTTGGGTGAGTTTTGATGTGTTTTGAATTAATCTGCTAACCGTTTCTGTCGCAAATCTATTTTTTTTTTTTTTTTTTTTTGCTAAAATAAAAAATAAAAAATTGAACCTAACCTAACCAAACTTAACATTTACCAAACTTAACTTATACCTAACCAAAGACTACTGGATACTGGACTTTCTACTCTTGCCCCGCACCAACCCGCCCATGACCAGTGGAGGCCAGTTTTGCGATTCCTGACATTTTCGAACATCACTCCCATCTCCCTTCCTATGGTTTATCAGTATAAATGATATACAGTTATCTTCGTAAATGTTTGTTCTATAATATCAAATAAAATACTGTAAAATACAATTAAAGATATTTCATTATGCGAGTGAAGAAATATGCATGAACTCAATATTCGCTTAAGGGGAGAGTCCGCCGTGACAATATGAAAATAATTTTTTAATATACGAATTTGAGTTATATGGTCTATGGCAACACCCTATCCATTGGCTTTCGAATGTGGGAATTTTTTTCAGTCTGAAATTTTTTTAAATGCCCATAACGAGGGGCATTTAAACTTTCAAAACTTAAAAAAAGGTTTTTGGGATAATATTCCCATATATCAAAACTAAGCCTTTAAAAAAAATAACAGCAATCTTCAGGGTGAAGTTTGTTACCCAGGTAACAATTCTGGAACAATTTTGGATATGAAAAGTGCAACCTGTTCACAAAATTTTTTGGAACAAATGTATACATCCAAAAATGGCAGAGAAAAGAGAAGTATTACACCGAAGAAGACTATAAACAAGAAGAGGAAGACAGACAAAGGAATTCCAACCAAATGCTATGCACCTGGTGAATTTTGATGGAACCTTGCAACAATGAGGGGCGTGGCGCACCCTGACACCCTCGCCTTTGAGCGTTAATTAATACCTTTATTAGGGGGGACAAGGTGCAGGTCCTTTTATGCATGCATTGATATGTGATTACTGATCCCATAAAATTCATATGAAAGTAGCATTGACAGTATAGTACCTTACTGCAGCGCAGAAACTTTAGCAAAACTTCAAACGTGTTTTTCTCAAAACTAGTATAAAATGAACATAAAATTCATCTCTGCTTTTATTTTTGGCACGATTTTCACGAAACTTTAGCACACAAAATCAAATATCGTAGAAAAATCTGTTCTGAGAAAATTTGTTTTTAAGTCTTAGTTTTGATATATGGGAAAATTATCCTTAAAATTTTTTTTTTTTTTTTTTTTTTTTTTTACAATTAAAAAAAAATCATTCGAAAACAATTTTCAAAATATTCTCAGAACAAATTGTTAGAATAACAATGAATTATCATATGCTCATGTCACAAGGAAATCGGTCAAAAAATAGCTGAGACGATGCAATTCAAAATTTCATCAAAAAACGACAAAAATAGGCTCTTTAATTTTTTTTTTTTTTCCTTTCATCTGATCAGCTTCAAATTTTCATGTGATAACAAGGGTACTAATATACACAACAAATAAATTATTCATGACCGTAGATGCAATTTAAAATTCACGGCGGACTCTCCCCTTAAACTCTTCGCCATTTAATATTTTGCGATAAAACGTTTTACATGAGAAACATAGCAATAGAAGCGGATTTTCCTTAGCTTTCCATTGGTATATTTCGTTTTCTGATAAATTAATTAGAACCATGCAGAAATTAGCATTAACTAAAAATATAACTTCATAAATTGGATCGGCAAGTAAAAAAGTTTTCCATGAATACAGTAGACTGTGGTTTATCAGTAAAAATGATACACTGTCTTTGTAAATGTTTGTTCTATAATATCAAATAAAAAACTGAAATACACTAAAGAAATGCCATTATGAGACTGAAGAAATATGCATGAACTTAATATTTACTTAACTTCGCCATTTAACCCTTTCACGCACGGTGACGGATCGCGTCAAAACGGGCCCGTCTGCAATCTGAGCTTTTGACGCGAATTGCGTCAAAAAACAGTTAAAAATTCGCCAAAAATAAAGTATTTATCAGAATTGCGTCAAAATTTTCTGCGTCAAAGATCCAACCTAGACCTATAAAATAAAATAATTGTCAACTCTCGTGTGAGTGGATGTGAAATGATAAGGGTTTGTGTGTCAGTTTCCACTCAGCAGGCAGCCTGTGCGCGCAAATTGTTGTCCCTTTAAAACGTGTCCCGAGCTGGCCATAATGGCCATATGAAAATTATAATGGTAGCATTGGAATCCTCATAAAAATCCGCTTTTATTGGCATATAAACCATAAAAAGTTGACTCAGGAAGTTTCGAGCTACGAAGTGGTGAACGTAAGTATTTCTTATTTCTCTTTACTCAATATTTTTTTCGGAGTCGGTAAATTCCGCTATTTATTTGCATTTCTTGTTATTTTTTTCTTTCATAAGGCAGAATAATCTCTTGCAAAACCAATGATATATAATAATGCCAGGAAAAAAGAATACACGTTGGTGAAATTGATAACATAAAAAAATTATTCGCCACACAGTCTGGCCATTTCACGGGGCCCCTTAGGGAGCATAAGACGGATGTTGCAGTGGACGGAAAAACTTATTAAACTTTTCGTGCGTGAAAGGGTTAATATTTTGCGTGAAAACTTTTTTACATGAAACATATCAATAAAAGCGAAATTTTATTAGCTTTCCATTGATATATTTAGTTTTCTGATAAATTAATTAGAACCATGCATAAATTAGCGTTAACTAAAACAATTACATCATCAATTGGGTAATTTTCCCGATTGATGAGGTTATTTATTTAGTTAATGCTAATTTATGAATAGTAGTAATTCATTTATCAGAAAACTAAATATATCAATGGAAAGCTAATAACATTCCGCTTCTATTGATATGTTTCATGTAAAATGTTTTCTCGCAAAATATTAAATGGCGAAGAGTTTAAGTGAATATTAAGTTCATGCATATTTCTTCACTCTCTCATAATGGCATTTCTTTAGTGCATTTTACTGATTTTTATTTGATAATATTATAGAACAAAAATTTACGAAGATAACGGTATATCATTTATACTGATAAACGATAGGAAGGGAGATGGGAGTGATGTTAAAAAATGTCAGGAATCGCAAAACTGGCCTCCACTGGAAATAGCCCAAACTGAGTAGCAAGTCCAGTATACAGTAGTCTTTGACCTAACCTAACCTTTACCTAACTATAAAAAATAAAAAAAAATAAAAAATAAAAAAATAATAATAATAACCTTTATCGAACTAAAAAAATAATAATAATAATAATTTGCGACAAAAACGGTTAGCAGATTAATTCAAAGCACATCAAAACTCAACAGAAAAAAATAGTTTCGTCCACCAAAGTGAATTCAGTGTTCATCTGGAATAATACCCAGGGAGTTTCGTACACTACCCGTCAGGGTGGCATGGTTGGTAGAGCCGTGACCTCGCGTGCAGAGTCCCTGCATTCGGTCAGTGGTTAGAGTCCACCCGGTTTGTCCTGGCGTGGTGGCGCTTTGTATAGTCAATAACCTTGTAGTTGGTACTTGCAAAGTGTCTAGATAGGATCAAAGTATCTTATCTATGTTTCGTACACCGATTTTGAGTTTTTTCATACCTGGTGTCGTTTCGTAACTCTACCGTATTAATCAAGTTCAACTCTGAGCTGTGTACAAAACGACTATGGTTTCATATAGACTACGAAACAACTTTTTTGGTGTACGAATCTACTGGTGTACGAAACAACTTGTGAACGAACTGACGGCACCCCGGCCTGACAACCTCTTCTGGACACATACTTTGACACCTATTTACTGACAAACTTGTAATATAATGGCTTGTAAAGTGATTAGTATTTGTTATTAACTGTTGGGACAATTGATTGTTAGTGGGTCGTTGGTGGTGTATCAGCGCTGTCACGTAGGCAGGAGTAACGTCAGCAAGAGGTGTAGTGGCGAGTCACTGGAGCGAGGGAAGGCAGTCCGCCTGCAGACTACAACACGAGACCCACCTCGCCACCACCACACCTGCCACCTGTTCGCTGCCCCGCCGCCAGTACTCACCCGTAGCTGTGTTGTGAACTGTGTACTATTTCCTCCACGTGTTTTGTTAAGTAAAGAGAAAAAGCAAGATTTGTTTTCCTTACTGCCACAAGCTATCGAGGCAGTATGGGGGATAAGTTTGACTTGAAGCTGATCCCTGAGTACGATGGCAGTGGTGCGCACGCTGTGCTGGAGTGGCTGGAGAAGCTGGAATTAGTCTGCAAGCTTCGAGGCGTCGACGATATAGCAAGTGTGATCCCACTACGCCTAACGGGAGGTGCCTTCGCCGTGTACCTACAGCTGGCCGAGGCGGACAGGAAAAAGACTGAAAAGGTGAAGGAGTTGCTGCTGGCCGCGTTTGCAGTAGATCCTTACGTGGCCTATGAACAGTTCGTGAGCCGAAAGTTGCGCAGTGGAGAGTCGCCAGATGTGTATTTGGCTGAGCTTCGGCGACTGGCATCTCTGTTTGGCGGAGTGAGTGACAAAGCCCTTGCCTGCGCCTTCGTGGCTGGACTGCCGGAGGAAGTCCGCCAGCTACTCAGAGCTGGGTCACGTATGGAGGCTCTTGACTTGAACCAGATTCTGACGCGGGCAAGAGCGGTCATCAGGGACGACAGCCCCCTTGGATCATCGGAGGCGTGCCTTGGTGCCACAGCAGGCTATGGCGCCGTGCCTCGTGTGGCTGCTGCAAGTCAACGGTGCTATGTGTGTGGTGGCCCTAATCATCTCGCCAGAGACTGTTTAGCTCGCCAACAAGCTCATGGCCGCACACGGCGACGAGTAAGGTGCTACCAATGTGGTGGTTTAGGCCACATTGCATCAGAGTGTTCGGGAAACGGGCATGGAGAGGGGGCGTCAGCGCCAGCCTCCTCTCATGGCGGTCAGTGAGTGAGGCGTTACCATGTGCTATGGTGAGTGTGGAGGGCGTACGTCGTCGTGTGTTGGTGGATACCGGGTGTTCCCGAAGTATCGTCCATGTTTCGTGCTGCCAGGCATGGACGAAGGGTGCCGTCGACATGGTCACTGTGAGCGGGGAGAAGTGGCAGTGCGAGGGAACAGGTGTCGTACACCTCCAGCTTAGCGGCGGGGCTTCCACTGACGTTTGCGTGTGTGTAACAACTGCGAAGCCCTTTGGTTTTATGGTAATTCTCGGCATGGATGGCATAACGGCCCTTGGGGGAGTTACAATCGATGCTCAGAATAGTGTTCGATTTGGCATAGAAAAGTCAGAGATCTGTGCGGCTGCCGACACCGTGGTGGCAGTGGAGGAACCTGATTTTAGTGCCAATTATGACCCTCTGTCTAATTGTTGGACGGCAGCCTGGAAGTGGTCAGGGGGTAAGGAGCCTGGCTGGTGTCCTGCGGAATACGGTAGAGGCTTACTCTGTGCCTCCCGAAGCAAGAGACTTGTATGAAGAGGAGCTCCAGAAGTGGATAGAGGATGGCTGGTTACTTCCGTACGACGAACATAAGTACGGACCAGCTAAAGGTCTGATTCCTCTCATGGCCGTTGTTCAACGCAACAAGAAGAAAGTGCGGCCAGTAATGGACTTCAGAGAGCTCAATGCACACATCGACGCGTTCACGGCGGACTCTGACGTGTGCTCAGACAGACTGCGGGAGTGGCGGAGGCAAGGGGTGAATGTCTGCGTGATTGACCTTGCAAAGGCTTATCTCCAGATTAGAATTCACGACTCCCTGTGGCCATATCAGACTGTGAATTTTAAGGGCCAGAGGTATTGCTTAACGCGACTGGGATTCGGCCTAAACGTTGCCCCGTTGGTTATGAAAGCAGTGCTCAACAGTGTTCTCTCACAAGATCCCATCGTTAGAAAAGGAACGTCAGCTTACATCGACGACATTCTTGTTAATGAAGACGTTGTTAAGGCCAGTCGTGTACAAGAACATCTCGAGAAATTTGGACTAACAAGCAAGCCATGCGAGCGACTTGCTGAAGGAGCACGAGTGTTGGGCCTGAGAGTCTGGGGGGAGCAGAGAGGCCTAGTGTGGAAGAGAGACAGCGAGGTGGACAACGTACCAAGTGAGTTGACGAGGCGGGTGGTGTTTTCGTTCTGCGGCAAGTTGGTGGGCCACTATCCTGTGTGTGGTTGGCTGCGAGTGGTGACGGGCTTCATCAAGAGGAGGACCAATTTCCTCTCAGAGGGATGGGATGAAGTCATCGTCGATGAAGAAATAAGGAGGTTTCTGGATGAGGTCGTGGCTGAAGTTAGGAAGAATGATCCTGTGAGAGGATTTTGGAGTGCCAGAGGCGACGAGGCCAGAGTTTGGGTGGACGCCAGTTCTTTGGCGCTTGGTGCTGCAGTAGAGATCGACGGCAGCATCGTTGAAGACGCCAGCTGGCTACGTAAAGAAGACTCGAGCCACATCAACATGGCCGAGTTGGATGCAGTTATCAGAGGATTGAATCTAGCATTGGCCTGGAAGATCAGAACGGTGGAATTGATGACGGACTCCTCTACAGTGCATCGATGGATCTCTGATGGCCTCTCAGGTAGAAGCAGGCTTAAGACCAAGGCTGCGAGCGAGATGCTCATTCGGAGGAGAGTGGGCATAATACTGTCGTTGGTCGAGGAGTGCGGCCTCCAGCTGTCGGTTACTCTCGTTCCTTCTATCAACAACAAGGCTGACAGTTTGACACGCGTTGACAGCGTTGGCTGAAAGTCCCCGATGCCTGCCCTACAGCCACGCAACCAGTGTGTGCAGCCGTCGTTACTGTACCACACGACAAGATTGAAGAGATACACCATACTGCAGGTCATCCAGGTGTAAAACGCACGCTTTATTTTGTAAGGCGAGTCGACCCAGCAGTCACCAGGCGGCAGGTGCAAGCTGTCGTCGCAAATTGTAAGGCGTGCCAATCTATCGACCCAGCACCAGTAAATTGGCGGAAGGGGAGCCTCGACGTGGAGAGAATCTGGCAGAGAGTCGGTATGGACATCACTCACTGTGGTGGACGGCCGTACCTAACTCTTATCGACTGTGGACCATCAAGATTTTCAGTTTGGCGTCAACTGAGGCTGCAGACCAGCGACAGCATCATTAAGCAGTTAGAAGCGGTGTTTTGTGAACGTGGGGCCCCGGAAGAGTTGTTGACGGACAACGACACCGCTTTTCGCAGTAGGCTGTTTGCAGACTTCGCTAAGAGATGGGATGTGCGTCTCCGTTTTAGATGTGCACATGTCCCGTCAGGAAATGGCATAGTTGAAAGATGCCATCGGACTATAAAGGTTATTGCTGCGAGGAAAGGTTGCTCTGTAGCGGAGGCTGTATACCTGTACAACTTAAGGCCTCACGATGACCACGAATCTTCATCT
>JACEEZ010001841.1:60000-102500 GCA_016584305.1 Chionoecetes opilio
AACATTATACTGTATATACGTATAATGAAATAAAGGAGATGACCCACCTTGTCCTGTAAGGCGTGGAGGTCCTGCTGCCCGCACACTGAGGGTACAGAGCAGCTAAACCATGGGTGCTTCCTTCATACTTCACAACCTTCACAAATGTCAATGTGATGCCAGGCTGCCTCACTTGACTGGCCAGGGCCTCGCCGCCTGATTGAGGTCAACATTACCTGAGTGGAAGGACAATACTCACATGTCTCACCATCCAACTTTCATCTTAAAAATGTCATCATGATCTTGCACATATATATTCATATCTTATCTTATTTGTGATTTACACAAAATCAGAGGATACAACACACTCCCAGTGGAGGCAACACACCGCTGCCTGCACTGGGCTGCATTTATCCACTGAATCTGACCCATTAACCCATTGAGGCCCAGAACGTAATTTCCATTGTAAGTTGACTACCATTAGACAATTTTAATGGATATAAGCAAATATTTTATAGATATGACCTGCTTAGTATCCTTGCCCACTAACTAATTTGGTTGATTGATTGATTTAATGCCAAAAAAATAATTTGGTATAGTATTCAGTTACTTTTCGTAATTTTATGGCTAACAACATACAATTTCATATAGACAAGGAAAGAGTTGGGCCTGAAGGGGTTAAGTCGCTTTCCTCCAACATAAATTATCACAACTTTTTCTCAGCCTGACCTCTAAGGGCCAAGAATACTACAACCAGGCAACTTGCTGGCAAACCAACCTGAATAACAAAGGAGGCATATTTCCACTGTCACAGTCAGAGCGCAGAGCTCTCAGTCAATCTCGACTGAATCAGCATCACAGGTGTGAGTGTATTATTGGCTGTGTGCTGTTCTCTGCTGGTGTCCATCAGACCATTCCTCTGCAACCATAATTGGTCATCATATTCTTCTTGCTCACCTACAAATGGAAAATGGAACAATTAATCTTAACCTGTTATACATATGTATGTACAAGAATTCCACATAGTACAGTACTTTATATACGTATATATATTATATACATAAACAAATATATATACATAAACAAATCTAATGAAAATCACAAAACACAAAAATGTAATACTTAGATCCTCTTCCTTAGATAAAAATAAATTAAAAAAAGGTAATTCCACAAGAATTATTAATATGGTTATAGATTGCTTTATTATATATTTGGCAAAAGAAAACAAAAACTTCAAGGGGGAAAAGTAATCCCAACAGTGTTATAGATCCATCCTCCGTGGTGGGCCACAACTCTGTCTGGCTGCATCTTACCAGAGGTTTCTAAGCTATTTTCAGAATCAACCTTTGTTGGGGATTTGAATGGTATCTTTTTTTTTTCTTGGCTTTGTTCCATTTTTGCATCCCTAACATATTTGACAATGAAACTCATGGCTCTTATATGTAGCATGGGTAGGCCTATCATTGGTTTTCATCCATGCCCTTTATCCCTTCTGTGGAAAAAAGACCTCCAGCCGTCTGCCTGTCTCCGTGCTGCCAAGAAACCACCGCTCATCCACCGTATCAAGAAGGCAAGATTAGATTAAGCCAGGAAATATCCGCACCGGACTTCTGATGGTTGGCAAACGGTTACAAGATTGGATGGATCGATGTTCCAGTGCATTAGTTGTTGTCTGGCCAAGGTGAGACGGCCCTGCGAACAATCAGGGAAGCCCCCTGATTCAGTCATGTTGTGGTGATGTGGTCACGATAGTGGTCAGTGTGGCCATAGTATACGTAGATTGCACCGCCCTAAAAATGTGACAATGAATGCTAACTGGTGCATAAAAGTACTTAGGAATTACTTCTTGTATTCTTATTCATTTCACAGCTGCATTTTCATTTTTTGATGGTGCACCCTGTTAAAAGGGCATCAAGTGGCCAGCTGACCACAACATCAAATCCCTGCAGTGGCTGGCCAATGGTCCTGACCTTGACCCCATTGAGAACATATGGAGAAATGAAAAGGAATTGTCAGACCTGCGACACTTCATCCCTCAAGAGCCAAAAGCCTGCAATGCAACATCAAAAAAGGACATGGGTGAAGGTTATGAATGGGCTTGTATTACTTCAGAAAACTTAGTGACAGCATGCCCAAACGCTTCCAGGATTTCATCAAAGCCAAGGAAAACATGATAAAAGTATTAAAGCAAGTGCTTGAGTCTATGTTTTTACTGTTGCTTTTCATAAGGATATCAACACTTTTTGAAAGACCCAGAAACTTATTGCAGCAACTCGTCTCATGAAATTAAAGACTTCATAGTAGTGAACTGAATTTCATTGTCACTATACCAGTCAGTGTCAGCATGGATAGCTTCGAGCTCATCTCATTCTACATATTTGCCTTAGCACTCAACAAGAGTGAAGCTTGTTTGAAGCTCTTGCCGTGTAACTCATATGGATCAACACTCAGCTTGTAACAAAACATAAAAGTGCATGAGGCTTGATTTAGTGACTACTGGAAGCATCACTGGTGTCTTCCCAGGCCAGTGCACAAGACCTTAAGCCAGCCTCAAAGTCATCTGTATATTCTCATGGTACAATAATGCAATTCATCTCATATCATAGAGGTCCCTTTACATAAGGAATATCTATTCTAAAATTTTAGAAGGTATAAGCTTGTACAGAAGTTTGATCCTTACTTTCAGATCATCCTTCCAAGGTACATTTTTTTTAAATACATAACTGCAGTAATGTATTGCCTTCCTCTACATTCTATCATGAAGCCTTTACTTCAATTCCAGTGCAATCATCAACACTATAATACTCACACTTCTCTTTATTACAAGTGCTCTCAAGTTCTGACAAGTTTACACAAAGCAACAAAAGAATACATCTCTTAAAAACATATATATTCAACATAGATAATATTGTCAAAATGTGAGCATTCTTCGTAACCCTGAAGGAGGTACGGACAAGTGTTTCTTGGGAATAGTCATTAATTGCTTATGTTCTTCCTCAACATTAGGTTTTCCACGCAGGAATGAAACTGACTCGCCCCAAATACAACTCAAGAGTTTTATTTGCCTTAATCTGCACATCATTTTTCTGTACTTTACTAAGGGACTAGACAACACAAGGAAAACAGTGATTCCTGATACACAGCAAAATAAATCAACAGTGAGAGTTACAATCTCAGTAACATCATAGCTCAAATAAGGAGATTGGTGAGCTTTAGGTTTTATAGCATTCAAATTGTTTTTTACTCAATTAAGTAATTTCTCTAATCTCAAATGTTCATTAATATCTGACAGTCTAGGAATAAATCTCTGCTAATTCCTAATTCTCTCTAATTCCTAAGACCTTATTCTCTATTTTCCTAAGACCTAATTCTCTAACTCCTCAAGGGCATGGCCGCCAAACTAATCTCCATCTATGTATTCCTGTCCTTACACACCCTCCATGCATGCACTAATCCTCTCACTCTCCTCTCGACCCTTTCTCTCACTTACTCCACCACTCTGTCATCCCATTTCACTGAACACAATATATAACCTTACCCTACTTTTATTAAAGCACTTGATACTTAGTGAGATGTTCATCGGATGCTTACATTAAATGCTCAACAGGATGACCGAGATGACACACTCATCTGCCCTTTGGTTATACTTTTAATCATCTCTGTGGAAAGAAACATAGTATCAATGTTATGCATGTTATGTTCCATTCTTAATGTAAACCATCTGGAATATACTGATCTTTGGGGCACCGATCCCTATGAAAGTGTTTTGCTCCTTGTGACTCATAATGGAGATGCAAAGTGCAAAAATGTGCAAAATCATCAATGGTAATACATAAAGAAATCAGCACACATCACATGGTAGGTTAATCTTAGCCCATGGTGCGTAATATTTTTTTCTCAGGCATTTATGAATCTGGGAGTGAGTTGACAGGCGGCATGAGGTGTGAGGTTAGGTGGTGGCGGATAAAGCAGAAGCAGAGAGCAAGGAGTAGCTGCTAAGTCTTAATTTAAGAATTTGGGACTGTGTGGCAGAAGGAAGCTGACCGTGGCTCTGGCAAGAAGCAAAATGATAAGATGGGGCGGGGAGAGAGGTAGCCACTAGGAGGCCCTCGCTGATACTGTTCTGAATGATGACAGACTTGTTAAAGGATAGGTATTGGTATGATAGGTATGGGTGTGGCACATTGTATTAACAGGTTTCATCCAGTTCATTATTGCTGGGTCAGTTAGTTCAGGGAGAACTATACACATTCCTGCACCATTGCTTCATCACCTTTACAGCCTGCACGGAATCTACTACCCACACTCCTTCGTGGCCACCACATCCGTCAGGACCCGTGCTGGAACCAACCTTGCAGGAGCTAAGTTTAACCCAAAAGTGCTGACTATGGTGAAGCTTTATGCTATATTAAACTCCAAAATTCAACCTGTCTGACTTCTATCCTGTGAGTTTCTGGGCAGTGTCTCGAGTAAATATCTGGCAGCAGAAGGATTCTCGTGGAGCCTCTACCATCTGTCGCTCAGAGTCTACAATCCTTTATAAGTAGTTGTTTCAACTGTTCTGTGTGCTTGTGAGGCATTAGTACTGAATAAAATGTCAATGAAAATGTTAAAACGACTGGAAATGAAGTTCTTATGAACAATTCCAGGCGTGAGAAACATCGTCTGAGATGTGTAGCATCAGGCATGACTTGCTAGAAGGCTGGCCCTGAGAAAGGCTGGCCCTGAGAAAGGCTGGCCCTGAGGAAGGCTGGCCCTGAGGAAGGCTGGCCCTGAGGAAGGCTGGCCCTGAGAAAGGCTGGCCCTGAGGGAAGGCTGGCCCTGAGGGAAGGCTGGCCCTGAGGGAAGGCTGGCACCTGGAATGCTGAAGAGGCATGGGTGTAGGGAAGGCATGGAGGATGAGAGAAGGATGAAGAGAGTACATATACAGACCCCAAGTGGTGTGAAAACGGGATACAGTATCAAGAAAAGGATTGAACTTTTAGAGAAGAAAACTTAAAAAAGAAAAATGGCTCAATAGTTGTCCATGTAATCATATAGAATGAGAAAATTCCACATGCCTACAACAGGCTATGAACAAATGTGGTAGAAATGGAAGTCAGAGAAAAGAAATCAATATGTAATTAGAGGATGATTGTGAGTGAATGTTGAATCCAAAAATACTCAACTGGATTATCAAATTCTTAGATCATTGTACAATTAAGATCTAATGAATTGGTACATACGTATACATTGTGCAAACGTAAAATTGCTGATTATTTTAGTTTATAGTTCATTTGGACTTTCTGAGCAATATGTGCAATCTACTTTTTGCTTATGTTTATGAAGTGTACTATTACGTAGGATAAAATAATTAATCAGCACAGTGCTCATCTGAACCAATAAATCAATATATTCTATGATTACTTACCCCATAAACATTTGTTGCACAAACTGCTCTCCCGCATACCAACCTAAATTCTGCCTCCTCTTTATTAGTCGTTGGCATGCTGTGGTCGAATGTTACCTGGAATGGCTACTTCAATATTCCTCTCTTTGCACAGATTATAAAGTCCAGCACAAGCCATTATAACCTTGCATGCTATATCTGGGCTAAGCTTCACTTCTCCATCCAGAACCTTCCACTTATGCTTGAACTGGAGAATACCTTGTTCTGCAATTATCCACGTCTTCCTGTGATCCCTGCAAACATAATAAACACTATAGTATAGTACAGAGCACATCAGATTGTTTCCATTATCAAACACCTCTACATGGAAATACATAGGATGCCACTGTAGATCATACAATATGCACGAAATGTGGTGAATTTTGGTAAACATTGCTGGCAGGAGTAATATTCATAAACCTGACACATTATTTAAAGGACAATACTAAAACTTTCTCGGAAGTTTTTGCATGCTTCAATTTTATGTGATATTTTTTTTCTGGGGAATCACTTGTTAGGGACAAGGTTCCTTTCCTTTTTATATAAAGATAGCAAACAAAATATTGCCAAGAGAGTCATCAGAATGATTTAAAACACACAGATATCTATCAGAAAACATAACTTTGTCTTGAAAATATCAGGATAAAACTTACCAAAAATTTACACATTTTTCAGTTACTACAGTGGCCGCCAAATGTTGTGGCGGTGTGCGCGGGTCGGCATGATGCACCGGCCGCCAAATTAATAACCTTTCAAATGTTTTTTCACGCAACTCGAGCGAGCGGGATTAAAAAATTGATGACATGGCAACAAGACACTGACACTTGGCAACACCGCAGGGGTATGACCGTTAAATTTAAGCAAGTCAGTGCAGTCTAGGAGGACAGTGAGAGTGCACGCACTGTTTCACTTCTTTCGTCATTAGTTACGAGGATATTTTCAAACTGTGCAATCGTTTATTGCGTTATGGATCCTCGGCGTATTATATCCCAGGATACTATAAGCTCCATATGTGCCTTGCATAGGGCTGGGTTTGGTGCAAAAGCTATCGTAGAACAGACAGGAATTGCAAAAAAGACAGTTGAGCGGTGGTTAAAACGTTGTGGTGATGCCTTGGACGGAGACGCCTACACACTTAGCGAAGACTGGACGGCCAAGGAAATGTGCCTCAAAGACTTTACATGTTATAAAAAGGCAGCTGAATGTCAAACCAACAAGCACAGCACGTGAAGTGAAGGAAAACAATCCTGCCTTACTAGGTAATGTGTCAGTGAGTGAAAAGTGTGCAGCGTTATGTGTTACGTGATCTCGGACTCTTTTCAAGATCTGCCGCTGTAAAGCCACTCCTAACTCCTCGTCACCAGATAAAGCGACTCACTTTTGCTAAAGAACACAAAGACTGGCCACTAGAGAAAGTTCGACGCATATTATGGTCGGATGAAAGTGTCTTTACAGTGACAGGAACTAACTTTGCAAAAGTGAGGCGGCCCAAGAATTCAGACCGACACAACCCTAGGTACACCGTGGAGAGAGTAAGACACCCAGATTCTCTCATGGTGTGGGCTTGCTTTTCATATTATGGAGTGGGTAACCCCGTATTTCTTGAAAAAGGTGTTACTGTGAACAGTGAGCGATATTTAGACTTCCTGCATGACAATCTTGAAACCTGCTACGACAAGTGTAGGGCAGAAACTTTTATGGAGGACGGTGCCCCTTGTCACAGGGCAAACGTTGTCAAGGAATGGTTGGCTATGTGTGCTATCGATTGCTTTGACTGGCCTCCTAATAGTCCTGACTTGAACCCAATAGAAAATCTTTGGTCCATAATGAAAAGGAAGCTTCAAGAAGTGGACACTAGTTCAGTGGCGAAGTTAAAAGCTGCACTGTTAAAATTGTGGGAGGAACTACCAAAGGAGCTTCTTCAAAAACTTGCAGACTCTTTACCTAACAGACTGCAGGATGTTATAAAGAGGAAAGGGAATGCAATCAAGTACTAGGATACTGGTAAGTTACACAGTTTCTTGATTTTAAATGTTTTACGAATATTTTGTTGGATTTTGAGTGAACGTGTCACTGACAGCATCAGGAAGTCCGACCGCCACATTTTGGCGGCCACTGTATTACTGACCCCCTCCCAGCAAAACCACAACACTCTTGCTGGGGTAGATTGAGCAGAGGAAAGGTAGGAATGAATAGCATACTCAGACAGAATTGCTATAAGCAGCAACACAAAAAACATGCTTTCCTGTGAATGCATGTTTATGAGATGTTATTGATGTCGTGGGGAAAATCATGATGCATGAAGAAAAGACGAGTTATCACCAAAAGTAGACACATTCATAAAGCTTGTCAACTCAGTGGTTCTTAATCATTTCATCGGTCCCCACCCCTTCCAGACTACCAACTATTTCTTACACCCCCTACTCCTGAGCACTAGCTCAGGATTAGGGGGTTGGTAAAGGACACTTTTAAATACCCTGGAAGCCCTAAATATATACACACAACCCTCGTTTTCCCGGACTATTAGGGGGGAGCACTGGTCCGGGAATCGCAAATGTCTGGGAATCGCAACAGTCCAAAACCATTACCCAACCCCCGACGTTTATCCTACTCTAGTATTTACTGTTCAGCAACCGCCAATATCAACTACCCCACCACATGGACTTTTACATCACTTTATTGTTATTGTTTAGGGCTGCGAGGATCCCTTGGGGAACACTATGAGCCCTGGTGATGTCCTATGATGCTATCACAGGCGCTGTAGTTGACCCGTCTTCCTCAGGAAGGCACAGGTGAGGCGGATGACAGCGTGTTACCGCGAGGGGTGGATGCCAGCAGGGTGGGCAGGTCAAAGGTGGCGACGTTCAGGGTGAGGAGTTGAAAGTGTAGCACTACACGGTGGGAGTGGAAGCGCGGACACTGCAGCAGAAAGTGTTCAATAGTCTCAGAGACGTTCCTGCACCAGGGGCAGTGGGGGTCAGGGGACTGACAGAGGCGATGCAGGTGAACAGTGAGTGTCGTGCCCCAAATGTAAACAATACGATCGCTGAGCATGCTGCCACCTGGCGGGAGGCGTGGACACTGACCAGGGGTGACAGGAGACACTCGGACCGCCGGACAACTTTGTCTATTTACGAATTGGACCAGGCATTTGTCCGGGACTCTGACATTTCCCCGGACCTCGGATTTTGACCGGCAAATCCGATATCCGGGAAATGGAGGTCCGGGAAAACGAGGGTTGTGTGTATGTATATATATATACATATATATATATATATATATATATATATATATATATATATATATATATATATATATATATATATATATATATATTATATATATATATATATATATATATATATATATATATATATATATATATATATATATATATTATATATATATATAAATATATATATATATATATATATATATATATATATATATATATATATATATTAAAACCTCTCGTATTCGGACTTCGACATTACTAACGTAGTTATTCAGGACTCATTATTCGGACTTCGACATTACTGATGACATTACGATGACGTAAATCAAGGTCCGTTAAATCGAGGGTCAACTGTGTGTGTATGTATATGTGTGTATATATATATATATATATATATATATATATATATATATTATATATATATATATATATATATATATATATATATATATATATATATATACATATATATATACATACAGTCGGCCCTCGATTTAATGGACCTTGATTTACGTCATCGTAATGTCATCAGTAATGTCGAAGTCCGAATAATGAGTCCTGAATAATTACGTCAGTAATGTCAAAGTCCGAATAATGAGTCCTGAATAATTACGTCAGTAATGTCGAAGTCCGAATAATGAGGGTCCGAATACGAGAGGTTTTTAATATATATATATATATATATATATATATATATATATATATATATATAATATATATATATTATATATATAATAACACAACCCTCGTTTTCCCGGATATCGGATTTGCCGGTCAAAATCCGAGGTCCGGGGAAATGTCAGAGTCCCGAACAAATGCCTGGTCCAATTATGGTCCAAGCACCGTAAAAGACCCAGATTCACTTATGGTGTGGGGTTGTTTCTCTGGCAGAGGTTTAGGCAAGCTTGTTGTGCTTCCTAAAAACCTTAAAGTGAATCAAGGTGTTTACCTTGAGCTGCTTTGTGAACATTTGCCAGATTCTTTCGAGCTCACACGTGCCAGTGTTTCAACAGGACGGTGCTCCTGCTCACACTGCCAAATCTGTTACTCAGTGGCTTGATGACTGCATGGTACCCTTCATAAAGGATTGGCCAGGTACCAGCCCGGACCTCAACCCAATTGAGAACCTCTGGCACATGGTCAAGAAGGATCTGCAGGGGAAAGACGTCAGCTCCATACCCAAGCTCGAAAAGGCCATCCGTGAGTCCTGGGTAAACATCTCACCTGAACACCTAAGAAACCTAGCTCTTTCACTACCTTTCACTCTTCCGACATCTCCAAGCCGTGAAGAAGAGAAAAGGGCACCCAACCAAGTATTAAAAGGTAATTATAATAATTATTTTCTATAAATTTCCTTATGTATTGTTTGTTGTGCGGGGGCGGGAGCAGGCCGCCGCATACTTTTGACGAGTACTGTATAAATATATATATTATATATATATATATATATATATATATATATATATATATATATAATATATATAATGGGTCATATTAAGTCTTCCCTTACTATACGCAAGTCATCCTAACTGCTGTGTTCTATGTCATGCAGCCTGCCCTGCGTCAGTCTCTTGGTTACATACAATATCCTAACTGCTACGTAATTTTGAATGAATTTTCAAAACTAAACCAAACCTAACGTTTCAACCCACCGACTTTTTCTGGATATGTATCACAGCATTTTTTTTTCAAATTACACTGTCATGCCTTTTATAACTATTAATGATGCCTTATTAATTCCATAATGATAGAAATATGTACTGAATATGCTCAGTGTTTAAGTTTTGCTATAGTGTATACACGGACATCCACGGATGGTTCACGACAACCCTGGTTAAAATCTCTAAATAGAGGCGGATAAAGGGCATGGCATTCACTCATTGGTTACTTCATTCTTAAGAGACAAAAGAACCAATATCAGTGTAATTCAGTTCTGATGCGAACATATATACACTCAACTCTCAATTTACGGACCTCGATTTAGCGGACTCCATCTCCTACCGGACAACCGGACCAAACTATTCAATAAGGCCGCTGCTTGAAAAGGTTCCGCTAGGCCACCACCTCGGACTCAGAATAGAAGCCTTCTGAGTCTTGTACATTGTCCTGCATACAGCTTTACATATAGTTTACGGTAAGTAAAACAAAAACTACAATTATTTTTTGTTTGTTTTGTAATATGTAGTCTAGGGCAGTGCTTCTCAAACTATCTGATGTGGCGTGCCGGCAGTTTTTTTTCCAATGTGCCAGGGACCGGTAGTATTTCTTAGTAATATTAATTTATACCGGAAACAATATATATAATGAATATAATAAAAGTTGACAATTTTTTTTATCTTATATTTATTTTGTAAACAAATAATACAATATTACATAAGCATTTTATAATCTTAATCTTTACTAATGTGAAAGGTGAGCCTGCTTCTTCTTTGTCAGTTTATCCAGTCGTGGTTCAATTGAGGACAGTGCCACGTGCAATGGAGAATGAATATCCATATTATTTCTGTACTTTGTCTTAATGACACTCATGGTTGAGAAGCCAGTCTCGCAGAGGTATGTTGAAGGAAATGGGAGAAGAGTTTTCAGAGCAATTTCACTAAGCTCAGGATATTCTGCTTTCACTTTAATCCAAAAGGAACCAAGTGATGTTGTAGTTTCGAAGCTCCTCTTCAATCCTTCATCACCAGCCAGCTCCAACAATTTATCCTCCATAATGACACTTTAAATCATCTTGCAGTGGAATAAACGGATTTCAGATCCCTCCATTCCCTTTCCGTGGATCTTCTGCTGGAAAGTAAAACTGAAACCGGTCTGCCAGATTCGTCAAGTGTTCTCTGATGACATTTCGTAGAGATGTAATATTAAGGTCTTCGCCTGCATCAGCGATGATTGTCGCTAATTGATGAAACCTATACCTCCTACCGATAATAGGAGGGAAGAGTAGAGAGAGAAGAGAGAGAGAGAGAGAGAGAGAGAGAGAGAGAGAGAGAGAGAGAGAGAGAGAGAGAGAGAGAGAGAAGAGAGGAGAGAGAGAGAGAGGAGAGAGAGAGGAGAGAGAGAGAGAGAGAGAGAGAGAGAGAGAGAGAGGAGAGAGAGAGAGAGATAGATAATGATAATACTGTAATACGTAAATATTTATTTCCAGTTTACATTGGTTATTTTTGTCTTTTCTGGAAACTCGCCGCGTACCGGCAGCTGATGGCTCGCGGACCGGCATCGGTCCGCGGACCACCACTTTGAGTAGCACTGGTCTAGGGTATACAGTAAACACTTCCTTTTTGCTTGCGAACCTCGATACAACAAATTTTGGCTCTAAGTAACTTTTTCTACCAGTCCGATATATACGGGGATTTACCAAATAAATTCGGTAAATGCGGGGTTTGGTTCAGTGGTGGGCTGGGCCGAACACGTACCGTAGATAACACTAAAGTCGCCAGGACAACTTTTTTTTCTGTTTACAGACGTCTGGTGGCGTTAATACTTACATTTCTACATTCATGATTTCAGGAAAGTTAGAAGGGGCTATCTGGAGAGTCTGTCATTTTGAGTCTTCATCTGTGTCATAGTATGGCTATAAATGAACAAATTACAAAAATATCACCAGTGTGCCGACCAACAATAAAGTCACCAGTTAGTGTTTATTTACTGAGTGTCCTCCCGCCGTCGTTTGTCGCCCGAAAAAAAACGAGTAGTGAAATTTGAAACCGTATATACTTGCAGATACAAAGCATAAAACAACGCTGAAACAGGGCAGATTATACAGTCATCGTGATATAAACTACTGTGTATCATCTTCAGTGGCACATACAAATCAGTAGTGATGCTATAATTTGAAATATTTGGCGCCTGGCGACATTATTGCAGCTGGCGACTATACTGTTATCTACGGTACACGCATGTCGGACGGTAGCAGTGAATACAAAGCCAACTGAGCGGTGCGCGGCTGTGCATCAATCAGTTTGGCTTTGTCAGCCCGAGTGTTAACACCTCCTCTCACATCCTTCCTTGCCTTATTACGTTGCCTGCCTCTCGTGCCTCACCATATATTGTTTCCATTTCCCTGTATGCGTGTAGTATTTGTGATGGCTCCATGTACGTCAGTATACAAACTTTCATCTAATGTAACAAAGTTCATTATTCATGGCAATAGCAAATTTCCACCTCATATAATAAAAGTTTATATGCGAAAAATTAAGATCCCTTGGAAATAACACTTTCGGATATAAAATCAACCCCTTCCCTCCAATTGGTTTGTTATAGTGACAATACACTTCTTAATACCCATAAATTCTTATTCATAATCATATTTCCTATTTTCATTGTCTCTATATGTAATAAGTCTGTAATTGTCCCCTCCGTGGTGTAGCGCTAGCCTATAATTAGTTAAGAATCTGCGGGCTCTGGATAGAATCCGGGCCAGGGCAAGTCGGCGGCCAGCTTAACCAGCTGTTCATCCTCCCTTATGGGGTTGATAAATGGGTACCTGGGGAAACCTGGGGAAGGTAACTGTGGTGACCCAGATGTCACACTAGCCCTGTGTCCCGGGGTAACAGGTTGTCACCCACCACAGGCTCAAAGGCTAATGCGACGGAGATGAGCACCGAGGCCACGCGCAGCATAGCGTGTGGCCCCATCTTTACCTTACCTTATATGTAATAAACAGTGTTAAGTATGAAAAATAATGGCATCCAGCCTGCGAATACCAAGCAACGGACTTTTTCAAGCAACAGACACTTCAATTCCCCATTTAGTCCGTTAAATTGAGGGTCGATTAAATTTAATGCTAAAAAGGGAAAATGTGCCAGACATCAGAGGTCATATGGCACTATGGCAAAGCATAATGAAGGGAAGGGGTTATAGAAAAAGAGTGAAACGGTGAGGGAAGGGGAAAGGAACGGAACATTATAGCAGTAGGGTTAGATCAGAGGAAGGTGGTAGTGTTGGGGGAAGATCATAAATTCGGAATAGGGACAGGGGGGTGAGTAAGGAAAGTTTCTGTGAGGCAGATAACTTGAGGCTTATAGCAAGAAAGAAGGAGACAAAGGTCTTGTCTGTGGGAGCGGAAGTCGTGAATGTTCCAATGAAGAACAGACAAGAGTGTAGAGGTCAGCGGGTGATGATAGTTGGAATGGTAGCGTCCGTAGTAGAGGGGTTAGCAGGCTCAGCGATATCAGGAAAGGGACCAAGTGTAGTAGGTGAAGTACAGTCAGTAGGGTCAGGGGGGCGAGGGGACAGGGATGGGGATTGTTGAGATAGAAGGGAGTCTTTTGTACAGACAGGAGGAAAGGGTAAGTTAAGAAGAGACTTAACAGCGGGACGGTTAGAGGTAGTAGAAGAAGAGGGAGAGGACATAGGGTGATCAGATGGAAGGGGGGAAGGGTGCAATGGGAAGAATGATGGAGAAGGCGGGGAAGAGGGGGAACAGGGGGGAAGTTGGGAGTCAGAAGGAGGAGGAGGGGTAGGCAGAAGATGGGAGGGAATAGGATGTATCTCAGCTGAGACTGTGAGGGTTGAGAATGAAGGTGGGGATGATGAGGCGGTTGGTGAAGAGGGCAGAGGGGTCATGTCTTGAGACTGAGCGATGTACTCTTCGATCATAGCCATGGTCTCAACTGGAGAGTCAGGATGGGAGACCTGGGAGGCACAGGGTTTCTTAGTAAGAGACGTAGAAAGTGGGGTGCGAGGAGCCGAGGAGGAGGGAGAGGTAGTGAGAGGTCCAGGGGGGGAGGAAGGGGGAGGACGTTTAGGTCGTCTGGCAAGAGTAGGCTGAGGGGAGCGTAGAGAAAGGGGTAGAGGTCTGAGTATCAGGACTGAGGATGGCAAAGGGGTTATTTATGGAGAGAAAGGGGGCAGCAGGAGGAGCAAATGAAGGACGAGGAGTGGGAGGAGGAGGAACAGGGAAAGAGAGTGTAGGAGAGGTTGTGGTAGGGGGATCCGAAAAAGTGGGATTGGAAATAAGCTGGGAGACGGGGGTAGGCGAAAAGCCTAGGCGGCGAGCTTCCTGGTGGGCTTCCCATAGAGTGAAGCCCTTCTTAAATCTAATGGAATGCCACTTCTGATTCGAAGTGGTAGACAGGGCAACCCCTGTAGAAGACGTTGTGGGAACCACCACAGTTCGCACAAGTGGGAGATGTTGCAGGACACGTGGAACGAGCATGGCCAGGTTGAGCACAAAATGGGCAGCGGGCAGAGGATCGGCAGTGCCTGGCAAGGTGGCCAAAACGCCAGCAGGACTGGCACTGGCGTGGAGTAGGGTGGTAAGGTTTAACAGAGTAGTGGACCCCGGCAACATAAAAGCTATCAGGGAGATCTTGCCTTTTGAAAGTGACTTTGGCAATGTAGGTAGGGGACTTACGGCGGCCCCGGGATGGGATGGTGTAGCAGTAAACTGCAACGGCATCATAATCCTCTGCCAAAAGGTCGAGGACATCCGCGCACTCAGACCATTCGGTGTCATCGACTGGGCAAGAACCCGGGGGGATGGAAACTGTTCCAGTGCAGGTGTTAAGAGCAATGTCGGGCATGATGTCGAATGGGTTGCCGTTGAGGTCTTTAAGGTTGAGCAGTGCATGAGCTTGGGCCTCGGTGTCAACAGTTACCAGGCGGGACCGGTCGGGGCGGGTACGGAAAGCAACCTTGCCAACTTGCCGTTGGGGGCATGCCGTGAAACGTAGGGCGTTAGCAGAGTAAGGGGCGATGCTAGGGACGATGAAGAAACGGTCCCACTTTGCAGGACCAAAAAGAGTGTCGAAGGAGGGGTGAGGGAGAGAAGTAGATGTGTGTGGGCGTGAGGAAGAGGAGACCGTGCGGACTGTTGTTCTCCCGGCGGGAGAAGGGTTGTAGGGTGCAAGAGTAGCTACACAGGAGGACAAAGAAGGTTGGGGAGGAGGAAGGGTAGAAGGATCTGGAGGGGAATAGCAGGAAGGCTTAAATTAAATTTCTTAAAACTTCTTTTCACGGATCTTCTCAAAAACGGATTTTCTTAAAACGATACGCGATACTGCGATACTCCGCTACCGATACTTTTTTCATAAAGCGATAGTATCGCAGCGATACTGCGATACCAAAAATTTAGCTTTGCGATACTTAGCTACCTAAGAAAACACTGTATTAGCCAAAAAAAGATCTATTTTACTTAAACTACAGTTTAGGCACATTAAAACAATGTAATATATGTATTTTTAAACTGACAAATTTTATTTAAAATATAAAGGTCGTCTTTTAAAGTATCGCGGGAAATTTAAGTGATACTTGAGTTGCGATACTTATACTCCGCTACTTTGAATTCTTATGCGATACTGCGATACTATTTTGGCGGTGCGATAGTATCGCAGTATCGCACTAAGTATTGCTCTCGCCCACCTCTGCCTACTACCTGTACTTACCTGCCTATGTACAGTAGCCTACCTACTACCCTGTACTTACCTGCCTACTTACAGTACGTTGTCGTTACTCGCTCATGTGCTCTCTCGTCCCATGTGATACAGTGTACATTACTTACCTGCCTACTTAGTTGTGTGTGGTTATACGCTCTTCTGCTCTCTCGGGTTAGTTCAGTAGTGGGCTTTCAAAAGTCCTTGGATTCTTACCTACATCATTGTGTAGATTTCTTCATTCTGAGTATTTTGAACCCCATTTCCCATGGCGCAATTGAAAGTAATGGCATTACATGTACTATAAAAAATCCACTGTTATTTTAGCCAGAAATGGTTGTTAGGTTAGGTTAGAGGTGGGGTTTGGTTTAGTAACAGATGATATCAACAACAAAAAAATCAATATTATGGCAGTGCAAAGCGGAGCAAGGTTTGCGGGGCGGGCCGGGAGGGGCGGGGCAGGCATCCTCCCACACCTGTAAACAAGAAATTATTTCCGACAAAAACGAGTGCCAGATTCATTCAAACTATTCAGGAAAACCAAGTTTGGGTCTCAAAATCGGTGAAATCCCACTACCGAAATTTTACCCTCTCTCGTCCCATGTGTTATAATGTTACTTACCTGCTTACTTACGTTATGTGTGGTTACTCGTTCGTGTACTCTCTCGTCCCAGATGTTAAAGTGTACTACAGCTAAGTATTAATTATCCGACCTTGGGGGGACTGCAGGTAGGTCGGATAATTGGAATAGTCGGATGTTCGGATATCACAGTAACCATAAACGTAAGGACAAAATGGTATAGAACATAACAGATGCAGATCTTGAAGGCCGGTCCAGTGGTAGACGCGAAAGTCAAATTCATGCATAAATAAAGCCACAAATCAATGTTTTCTAATAACTAAAAAAAACGAAGTCAAATAAATGGCCAAAACAAGACACAATGTGGTGGTGAAAAAAGTTGGTTGTTTGGACAAGTCGGATGTTGGGAATTTGGCTGTATAATAGTACCTGATATAATATTGATATAATTATACCTGCCTACCTACGGTTCAAGAATGACTTCCAAGTCTCCTTTACCATCCCCTTCTACTTCTCTTGAGAACATTTTTATCCACACTATTGTATTTGTTCCAGTCTACAGAAACATATAGTTTTCACTATTTTTGCAATACAGTAGAAGCTCGATTTAACGGAACTAGATTTACCGGACAGCTCGATGTGGCGGAAAAAACGAATTAAGTTATTCCGTTTTTCATTGCTATGTATTTATAAAGGAAATATTTCACTAAATGTAGCAATATTTGGAGCAGTTCCGTTAACCTCCGCCAACCCATGCTTTTAGGTAGGTTTGGGGGCATACAGACCACTGCAGAACCCCTATTTGTAGAGGTAAGCTCTTACAGTATTTTATGTGTTGATTGAAAAGAATTTCAAATCTATTTACAGGGGTGTACTTATAGGTTATCTATATATTATTCTTTCAATTTAGCGGTAAACTCAATATAACGGAACTCTGCTTGACTAAATTAGTCAGTTTAAAAAAAGCTTTTACTGTACTTCAAATTCCGCAAGTAAGTATATAAAGATATGGGTCCATATCTCAGTCACAGCCTTAGTGTAATTGTGCAGGCAACATTTCATCTATAATAAAGTTCAGTTAATACTCCGCAGGAGTTGGCAGGCTACACATGCCTTCCAAATTACTTTTTCTATAATTTTTGGCCCAGTATAATATGCAGTAGTTATTAGCTTCCAGAAACCAAAAGTATAGCACTATTTTTGATGTAATAATAGCTAGGTTAGATTAGGTTTAGGTTTTGTTCAGGTTAGGGTAGGTTTTGTAGAATATTTAGATAAAAAAAAATATATATGATGGAGCACGATTGCCCAGCTGCCCCGGCTGGTTGGCAGCCGCCAACTCCTACGGTATATTTACCTAAAGTTCATAAAATCTGATGCAAATTACAATGCACTAACCCGTTGTAAGCCCTCTCAGGTATCGTCTTGGCAATGGGAACAGGGGTCATGAGCCACTCCCAACACTTGTAGTCACCATCTCCAATAAGATGACAGCGACCCCGCATAATTTTTTCCTCGAATCTGATGGTTTGGTGGGCTGTGGCGCCTTGGTCAATATCACCAACGAGGTACAAGTCCCCCGTTACCAGGTAGCGGAGAGTTATGGCCACCTTCATCTCGGCAGTGCGGCTGCTGTTGCAGTTGCTGGCTGGGCTAATCTTGTCCCTCACCAGGGCTGTCACCTCTGCTATGCCCCCACAGTCCAGGCCATATCTCTTGATGAGCTCGCGGTCACCTAGGTCACCTCCAAACACGTCTTGATTGGGCTGGTTATCTCCCAGTATTTCCTGTTCTGCGTCCATCTTGTCAGGCGGGAAGGAGGCAGCGTGTGCTTCAGCCATTGGTGTATTTCGGGAGGCAGGACGTAAGTATTCCGCCGAGAACTTAACCACCATTGGGAAAAAAGAAAAAAATCATCGTTAAGTATTTTCGTAGGTAACGTGCCGCTTGGCTATACGCACAGACTTGTTACTCTGACTGTACAATCTCTATCATATTCTACCCATCATGTCACACACTAATCAGCACCAGTATGTATCATGCACTCATCTAGCACGCCATCATGCCACAATACACACCAACCTGTTTATCCGTGGGCAGCGATCAACACCTTCACCACAACCACGTGTTGATCTTGATCTTGATCTTGATTTGGGAGTCACCCAGCAGATGCTGTCAGTGAAGCCTTTGGTCCGGCGTTCTCCCACACATGTAATCTGTTGGGAGAGAAGCAAAAGGGGGAAGCAAAACTAGGGATTTCTTTTTCCCCTCCTTCCTCTCTCTGCATCACATTCATACAGGGTCCCCCATCACTGAGGGGCCCCCTGCCTCTCATGCTCTCTCCTACGTGCCTCCAAGATTTCCCTCCAAGAATTCTTTTACACTCTCATCACACGACTGTCCCCTCCACTCAGCACCAACCCCAGCAGGTACCCATCTCCACTCTCCTGTCTCTCATCTCTCGCCATTCTTCCACTCCGACCTCTCCTACCACTACCTCCAACCATCTGTGCCCCTAGCATATCATACCGTTCACATTCCAGCATCAAGTGCCCACGGTTTCACCCACTCCTGTCCACCACAAATCTCACACACCTTGCTGCCATCATTCTTCCATCTGTACATACGACTTTTTACCTCCAGCGATTTTGTCTGGCTCTGAAGAGTAGGTCCCCTCCATAGCCACCATCATAGAACCTTTCATACCGTGGCTGGTCCTTTCTCCTGTACCATTCCAGTGTTGATTTCTCACTCATTCCCCTCAGCCATTCTTCTTTCCCTTTCTCTTCCACTCTCCTATTTATTTCCATTTATTTCTATTTTTGTGTTTTCTTACTTGGTCTTGATCTTGATCTTGATGTTACAGGTGGCCTTTTCTTCATAGGCCAGCCTTTAAACCAGCTGCTCCTGTAGTCTTGTTCTTGTTCTTGTTTTAGGGCTGTAGAGTCTATTGTCTATTTCTCATATACCACATTCTTTCCAAAAACTCTTTCACTGTCTCAATCATCCGTCCACTTGTCTCACCACACAGTCCCAGCAGTAATAACATCCATTCTCTTCCTGTCCTTTCAACCACCTCGTTCATGTCACCTCCCATTTCAGCCAAAACCACACGCATCATTTCCATTCTCTCCCCGCTATACTTCTCACATTCTAGTATCACATGTCACTGTTTTCATCCTCACCCATGTCACACATCTGGCACACTTTGCTGCCTGACTCGGACCATCTGTAGTTCCTTGTTTTACACCCAAGCACTGTGTTCTGGTTTGGGAAAGAGAAGGTCGCCACCCCGGGGTTCCATCATACACACTTTCATACGCTGGCCTCTTTCTCCTTATACCATTCTAGTGTTTTCTTTTGCTCCATCTCATTCTTCCACTTACTCAGCCCCACTTTACTTCAATACTCTATCGATCTCATTTTTCCACTTTCCACATCCCTCAAGGCCTTTTTCATCACCATTCAACATCTTCCATTAAATTACATTCGGTCTTCCATCTATCAGTTGATACATCCACCAAAATCGCAATCCACTTCTTTTCTACCATTTTTTGGCATCGCTTCCCCATTTACTACTACATCACTCCACAAATAAAATTTTCGTGCCAATCTTGTCCTCCATTTGTTCCAGTCTGATCTTATACCTGAGTGTTGCTTTTGAATGTCTCTCCCTAAATGTAGCCTACTCCATCCCTGTCACCTTTTAACCTTCAGTCGCTGCATACCGGGTGCATTCAAGTGCCATTCTTTCTACTTTATTTTGTTCCACTTCCAATATCTCATTTCACTCTCATCATGCAATCACCTCCATACCATACTAAAGCTTGGGACAGCCACACTTTTCCACACTTCCCTCAAACACATCATACTTGCTTGCCCTCATCCTTGCCCCACTCCCAAGTGACCAACCCACTGATTGGCCTGGCTGATCTTTTCAGCCTTTGCTTTTCCACATCCATTGGAATCATGCCACCCTAGGTACTTGTATTCACTGTTTGTTCTAATTCATTTTTTTCCCAGTTCCATGTAGCGTTTCTGTCATCCTCTGTTTATATTTACTATCATCACCCTTTCTTTTCTCACGGCTAAATTTTACTCCAAAGTCTCTCCCATATTCATTCACCCCATTTAACAGGCTCTGGAGTTCCTCGGCCGACTCACTCATAACTACCATATCATCTGCATACATAACAAGCTTATTTTGTCATTTCCTACTCTCACCCCCTGCTCCATTCTTCTCATCCTTACTGCCAGTTCCTCAGTATAAAAGACCCAACAAGGTTGGGGACAGAGTGCATCCTTGCCTAACCACCTCTCTTACTCCCCACCCCTTCTGTTTCTATACTACCTAGCCTATATTTTGCTCTAGTTTTCTTCATACATGTTCTCACTATGTCACTATCTTTTGGCTCAACCCAACCTTTTCCAAAACCTTGCATAACATTTCTCTGTTTACTCTATCATAGGCTTTCTCAATGTCTAGGAACCCCAAAGGTACAGTGTCTTTCCCTCCCTTTCCTTTTTTCAATTATTTCATTCACCACAAACATGTTGTCCTCTGCCCCCTATCCACTCGAAAACCATTTTGCTCCTCACCTAAAAACCATAGCTCTCTCCAAACCCTTTACACAACCTTCCTTCAACACTGCACTAAAAAACTTTACCCACTGTATTCATTAGGGCTATTGGTCTATAGTCTTCATTCACTCTTACTCTTGTATCCTCCTTTATGCAATGGGGCACTCTACATTCATTCCATTTTCTAGGCACCCTTTTTCTTCCCACACACGGTTAAATAGGTCAGTCATCCTGTCAATCACCACCTCACCCCCATTCTTGTACATCTCATATGGTATTTCATCCGGGCCTGCTGCTTTTTCATTCTTTTGCCTCCGACTTGATGATCTTGATCTTGCACTTGCAGATACTTTGAATTTTTTGTTTGACCTATGTCGGCAGCGATTTAACAAACTTGTGCAACATTTCCTAATGAAACATCATCATTTTTGCTAATGATGAGAAATTTTGCACAAATTAGGGTGCTACAAGACATCTGTGAAAAATATTGTATTCCAGTTTCAGCAGTGGTGCTCGCAATGAGGCCATGAGATCAGAGACCCTCTCATGGCCTTCCATATCAGATTCAGATATGCTACTCATAAATTCAATGCAACTGAAATGACTCGAAACTCTCCACATCGAGTGTTTGGGGCGAGCTGTGGACGTGTGACCAAAAGTGCCACACATACACACACACACACACGTGTTTTGGGTGAGCTTCCTTCCAGCTGTGACACAACAATGTTGTAACTTGTATTCATCATCTAGTTCAGCGGTTCTTAACCGGTAATCACCTACCTACAGTGGCGTAGCTAGGTATTTATCATTGGGGGGGCACCTGGGGGGGCACTAGATGAGCCGAACAAGCCCATACAGCTGGGGAGTTTGGTGGGGACTGGGGACTATTTTAATATTTTCATACAGTGCCAAGACCCCCCACCCCCCTTGCATATTTTGCATTCTGACCAATATCAAGAGTATATCTGATGTCGTATGGACTATGGAAGGTTATTAGATTTTATTCTAGGAGTGTGTGTTGAGTACTGTAGGGTATCATCCAGTTGCTGATGGAGAACGAAATAAAGCAGTCATGACCAAAAATGAAATACATATATTACCACTTATACAAAATGGAAATAACATAATTGATACTGAAGATAAAGAAAAAGGCAGAAGTTTTAAAGCAGCAGGCAAAGAATTAATTTGTTTTTTTTCCCACTGAGAAAGGGAGAATACCTCACTTAAGCAAACTTCTTCTGTTCTTGTGGTTCTCAGCAAACTTATCAACAAATACTTCTAAATCAAGGCTTTTAACTCGCCTGCTTTCAATTGACAACGCAGCAAGATTACCTAATCTCTCATTGGCCATTGTATTTCTCAGTGTAGTTTTGATTAATTTCAGTGCAGAGAAGCTTCCCTCTGCTGAAGCTGATGACACAGGTAATACTACAGAAATTTTGGCCAGTCTGTAGAACTCAGGAAATGCCTCTTCATATGGACCAAGAATT
This sequence comes from Chionoecetes opilio, assembly GCA_016584305.1. NCBI lineage: Eukaryota > Metazoa > Arthropoda > Malacostraca > Decapoda > Majidae > Chionoecetes > Chionoecetes opilio. Next base: position 82,667 of record JACEEZ010001841.1, read on the forward strand.
ATCACTAAATCTAACAGTGATTTGGGCTTTTCATTGTCACTTACATCCTTATAGCGTCATTCTAACATGCGTTTTGCAGAGTGCAGCTCATGGTTAAGATCTTCCTCATTAGCACGAAATGCATGAATAAGTCCAGACATTTTCTCAAAAGATAAGAACTCAGTACTTTGTAGATTCAGTGCCTGTAATGCTTTCATAAGTTCACATGCTTCATTACTGAAGCGCCTTGTCATTTATGTTAACATAATTATGATCTAGAATAGAATAGAAGTTAATTCGTGCTGAATCCTGAAATCAGAGTGTACGTGCTCCCTGACTGTTTTCCAATAGAATCAGTAACAACAACATCCTGGTGGGTGGTGACCACTGGGAGTATTTAAATAACACTATAGATCAAGAAATATTTAAACACATGTGTAAAAACCGATATATATTCATCCCTTGACGTATATGGCCACATTAACAAAACTTCACAAAATATGTTATTACCTCATTATAAGGCACGAAACCAATTTTAAATGAATTATAAGAATATGTACATAAGAATTTTATGAACAACCACTCGTATATGAACAATCTCCGAAATCCACAAAAGAAATTCGGAAATTAAAATTCTGGCGGTATGTAGTACTTTTTCCTTAACCAAAACGCCTCCATTGTGTAGACAGTTTCCGTTTCCTTGGTGATCTACACATTCTACACTCTGAAGTATCAAAACCATGAGCTGCTGAGTTTCTCTCAACTTCATCCCACAAAGCATCGGCAGTGGTCGCTGCCGTACAAGGCCACGAATGATCGGTCACTGACTTTGTGTTGTTATGTCGGTCCAGAGAACGCGTATAAGACACGTACAAGATGGAGACACGTACCAACACAAGGCATTATAGAAACTTTGTAAGGATAACTGGTGTAATTTAGTTATGTTCGTTGGTGTTAAAAGTGATCAATAGAAAGTATATGCATTTAACTCAGACTCAGAGACATATGTTTCTTTCTTTCAAGCAGAGGAAAAATATTTATTGTATTTGAGGTCGAGGGTAAGTCATCAGTAGAAATTATTCATAATACTCCATGCATGCTCCCTCAGTCCTACCTAGTGAAACACGGTTCCCACACCACACGGCAGCCGTGGCCAGTGGATGGGCACCTGGGGGGCCACCGGCTTCTCGTGGGTGGGCACGTGCCCACCTATCAAGCTATTAAATAAGAATAAATGTGATAATAAAATATTACCCCGAAGGTGCAACAACAGGCCGCCATTAAGTGACAACCGGATGAACAAAATGATGAACACTTCGCTGGAACAATTATGATCATTGGTGGACTATTGACACGTGAGAAAACTGACCTTCAAAAAAGTGAAAAATAAGAACTTTTTTTTTTTTCTCTCTCACTGTCAGTACACTTTCATACTACTCCTGATACAGAGAGAGAGAGAGAGAGAGAGAGAGAGAGAGAGAGAGAGAGAGAGAGAGAGAGAGAGAGAGAGAGAGAGAGAGATGGGAGAGAGAACCTTGCGTGGGTGACGGCGTGCAATATACAAATATATGGAAGCTCTGCGTTAGTCTTCTCTCTCTCTCTCTCTCATCTCTCTCTCTCTCTCTCTCTCTCTCTCTCTCTCTCTCTCGATCACTCTAAATCCAACACAAAGAAAATACAAATAAAGCAACAACAAATATGATAAACAATACGCCACACATTCATAATAAAAAAAATCAATGAAAACCCTCCCAACACATCCCCATTCCCTTCAACTTTGCCTTATTTCATCTCGTATTTTCATCTCGTATTCTCAACACTGCGCCGCTACTATTCAATACTCACCGCCTGATCGTAAATGTCACCTAATGTTCCTTTTCCTCTCCGTTAACCCCTTCACGCCCAGATCTTTCCTTTGCTATAAAAAAAACTGTGTTGTCGAGCCATGAAATTTCAAAAAGTAACTGAATATACCAAATTAGTTAGTCGACAAGGATACTAAACAGGTCATATCTCTAAAATATTGCTTATATTCACTAAAAATCGTCTAATGGTACTCAAATTACAATGGAAATTACGTTCTGGGCCTCAAGGGGTTAATACTCCCACGTCACGTTCACACTCTCTCCATTCATTAGCCAGGCACCATTAAGTGATAGTTTGAAGCTATAGCATCTGCCGCCAAGGGTTGAAGGATAAATATTGCAGGGAAGGGAAAAGGAAAAAGGTTTGTGGCATTAGTGAGTTTGACTGTCTGGAGACGCATACATTTGCATCTCTGTAAATGTTTTGTAATTGTTCTCGCCTCCCTCGTAGCACGTTTAGGTACATCTGTGGTGTCAAAGTCGTGGCTCGCGAGGTAATTATAATTGTGCTTTAAGATAATGTAATAAATTGTTTGCTTTGCTGTTATTAATGTTGATGTTCATTGGATCAGATTTGTTTCATGTATTCAGGATAATACAAACATCAATGACAAGTTCCTGGCAGCCTAGGAAACAGTGTGTGTGATGATGTAAACCTCAGATATACACGTGTGTTATGCGACGCCTGTTTTGACCCTAAGGAATCTAAATCTTTTTCACGTATATTTCCGTCTTTCCATACGGGAGAAGTAAGGTATGATATCAATAATGATATAAATAATAAGTAACAACAGTAATTATATATATAACAGTACCGATGGTTGATGAATTAAACAAAAGCAACAGGATGCTTACGCTCATCATTCCATGGTAGAGCCTCTGTGTTATTATCACCAACGTTTTTTGTCAAGTGCAAGAATCGTATTTGTACAAAGTTAAATTCCTCCATTAGTAGCTTTTTTTTGTCAATGAAATTATTCCTGAAGCTATGATATCTAAATTTTGTCATTTCAACTCATAAATGTCAAAATGAATAATAATTAATCGGTGAAAATAATAAGACGCGAAAATTGCTCGCTGACGGCACTGTCACGGCAGTGTTGTGGCGAGTGTTGAAGTGCACACACGCGTGCACGTCCTCCGTAATGGTTGTATAAGGGAAGGATTCAGCCAGTGCGAGGCGTTTTGGTCACCCATGCCGCTAATACCGGTGTTTTGATTTGACTGTACTGAAAAAAGAAACTATAGTGTTACTCACAGCCTCAAGAGGCCCCTGGGAAGCCCCTGCCATGGTTTGGCGCAGAGGCGTCCGCCCGACGCCTTGCAAGGTACAGCCTAGTAGAGTGGTGAAGGTTTTGTTTTTATGATTAAAATAATTATGTATTTATATATTTATTCATCAATATACTTTTGTTTATCCATTGCCATTGATGTATTTCCTTTATGCTGAGACTTCCTCTTCTATTTGTTTGCCAGTGTGTGTGTGTGTGTGTGTGTGTGTGTGTGTGTGTGCGCTGGCGATGAAGACAGTTGTGTTGGGTGTGTGTGATTATTCTTTGGTGTTGGTAATCGCGGCTTTGACTACTGCTGTGATGTATTCCTCTTCGTGCTGCACGGACTCCAGGGCGGCACAGCTTAGAGTAGTAGAGGGGCAGACCACTCTGTGTAGAGCAGCGGTTCTCACACTCCCGGGTCACAGGCCGCTCCTGGCGATCTGTTTCCGCAATTCCTCATCATTGTACAATAATTTTACATCAACGAATTTTTTTCAACATGGTTTTTCAATTTTATACATTTGCAGTGGTATTCATTGAAACAATTAATAGAGTATTAATTGGTGATCGCTTTCATAGTAGTGAGTAGCCTACTATGTGCACAATTTTCACTATTTCTGTAAACCTTTATGCAATATTATTTTTTGTATTATTATTGTAAATTACTATCGTTATTGTAAATTACTATCGTTACCTAGGTATTATTATCATTAATCATTATCATTACTATCTAAACGTGATCTCACTAAATCTGCTGGGTATGGGTATGTGCAAAATGTTTATGAATAATTATGTGTATACAATAAGTGTTAAAAACACGTATTTTTCAGTTTTTTTTCTGATTCGGGATTATTTAGAAATATCTTGGTTGAAGAAGTGAAGGGAAAGCAATGATAAGATAAGATAAGATTTTCATCCTATCTAGACACTTTGCAAGTACCAACTACAAGGTTATTGACTATACAAAGCGCCGCCACGTCAGCACGATCTAGGCGGACTCGAACCGCTGACCGAATGCACAGGGACGCTGCACATTGCGAACTCACGTCTCTACCAACCTTGCCACCCTGGGAAAGCAATGAACAACTACTAAAAACTATAAGGGCGTGGTGGTAAATATGTTCAGAAACACAGATCTAGTTCATCTATTATAGCTAGTCAGAGCTGGGCAGTATTTAAGTACATTTGTATTTAGATACGTATTTAAATACGTATTTAAATACATTTGTGTAATTAGAACTGTATTTATAAATACATTGGATTTCACGTATATAAATACAGCATTTAAATACTTTTATGAGTATTTAGATACATTGTATTTAAATACTCATATTATAAAAATATAAATACTTTTTAATCAGTTAATTACTCAATAATCGCAATTAATAATCTTAATTACTCAAGTTAATTAATCAATTACTTAAATTACAATAGGAAAGTATCCTTTATGACTTATCAGGCATTTTATATTATTAATCATGAATTACTGAATACATGTTAAAATTTGTGCGTATTTACAAATGTATTTAGATACAATTGATGTATTTAGTATTTAGTATTTAAATACATTCGTGAAATGTATTTAGTATTTGGTATTTAGATACATTTCTCCCATTTATTTAGTATGTAGTATTTAAATACATTCAATATATTTAGTACGCAGCCTGCTCTGATTATAGTTGCACGTATTTTAAAGGGCCTGAGCTACACTCGTATTGGGCCGTGTGCATATCCACAGTTTCACATTTTTGCTTCGATCCTTAGTGCTTAGTGTTGGAGGGAGTCACCACCCTAGGAGGCGGGACACAACACCCAACTAACACCTGGTACCCATTCACTGCTGGGTGGACAGGGGCTCGGGTTTTAAGAAGACCTCCCATCTTTCTCCGTTCCGCTCGGGGATCGAACCACAGAGTTAAACAAACTCCGCCTACGTAGCCTACCGTCACTCCGCCTATACCCACTGGGGTATAGGGATGCGTGCTCTAGGGCATAAAGCCCCGTCCACAATACCACGGCAGACCAACAATTCTGCCAATTTAGGGCTATTCTATAAATCACTCCTTTTACGGTTACTTACACCATCCCTCATACATATCTGCATAACTAGAACAAACATATGTAGCGCAACATACCTCGTATACACAGTAAATCTCTCCCAGACGCTAGCAAACTGCCCTCCCAGCGCGCTCACTCTTTCCCGCGCTTCCCAGCCAAGAGCTGCCCGGGCTGGCTTGTAAACGACTAACAAAAAAACAGTGAACAGTTGAGATCCGCACGCCAGCCAATTTTGAATCCTCACACGTATTTGAATACTTGGGGTCATCCCGATGTTCCCCGGTACCGATGTTACCCGAATACGATGCGGTCCCTATGTTCCCCGGGACCGATGTTCCCCGCCTCCTAAGAGGTACCTTTGTTCCCCAGTGCCTATGGTCCCCGCCTCCTATGAGATACCGATATTCCCCGGTATCCAATGCCAATGTTTAGGTTAGATTCAAAGGGTTCCAAAAGTTTGGGTTTAAATAAAAAAATATTTGGTTCAAAGGGTTCAAAAAGTTTAGGTTTAAAGAGCTAAAAAAAATAAGTTCAAAGGATAAACAAAAAATTAGGTTCAAAAGGTTACAAAAACTAGGTTCAAAGGCTTAAAAAAATTTAGGTTCAAAGGGTTAAAAAAATTAGGTTCAAAGTTTTTTTTTAAATTGGTCCAAAGAGTTCAAAGCATTTAGGTTCAAGGGGCTAAAAAAATAGGTTCAGAGGCTTCAAACATTTATGTTGGAAGGGTTCAAAAGATTTTGGCTCGACGGTTAAACAAATTTAGGTTCAAAGGGTTCAAAAATTTAGGTTCATAGGGTTAAAAAAATTAGGCTCAAAGTGTTAAAAAAAAAAAGGTTCAGAGGGTTAAAAAATTATAGGTTCAAAGGGTAAAAAAATCTAGCTTCAAAAGATTAACAACAAACGGTTCAAAAAGTTTAGGTTCAAAGGCTTAAAAAAAATTAGGTTTAAAGGGTTAAAAAAAAATTGGTTCAAAGAGTTCAAAACATTTAGGTTCAAATGGTTCGACAATTTAGGTTCAGAGGGTTTAAAAAGGTTGAACAAATTAACAGAGATAACGGGGAACACCGCCACCGGGGAGTTGCCTATATATATATATATATATATATATATATATATATATATATATATACATATATATACATATATATATATATATATATATATATATATATATATATATATATATAATGAAGATATAAACCAGCGCGGGTAGAAACATCTTGATTGTTTATTTGTACGTTTCGGCTATACATAAGCCATCATCAGCCTAAAATCAGATACAAAATTTTTTTGTTAAAAATGAAAATATACAAGTTATAAAATTATTTGCACATTTAAAATGCCTAACCTAACGGCCTGCGTTCCTCAGTGGTGTACCAATTTAAGTGCAGTAGCTGTAACGCTGCTTATATTGGGCAGACCAAACGCCACCTCACCACTAGGATCGCGGAGCATCGGGGACTGTCTCACAGGACTGGCAAACCCGTGTCCAAACCACCATTTTCAGCCATTCGGGATCATTCCGAAGCCTCAGGCCACCCAATAACAAACCAAGACTTTAATATATTACACACAAGCTCCCACGACTCCACCCGGTGGATATGTGAGAGCCTCCTCACCCACCACCACAAACCGTCCCTCTGCGCACAGGGCACCTCAACCCCGCTCGTGTGCTTTTAGACCATGTGGGAATCCCACACTCCACTGCGATGTTGATTGGTAGGTGTATTTTTATTACTGTTTCATAATTTTTATTCATATTTTATTTTATTTTAGGTTAGGCATTTTAAATGTGCAAATAATTTTATAACTTGTATATTTTCATTTTTAACAAAAAAATTTTGTATCTGATTTTAGGCTGATGATGGCTTATGTATAGCCGAAACGTACAAATAAACAATCAAGATGTTTCTACCCGCGCTGGTTTATATCTTCATTATAAGATCTCGATTCCCTCATGGAGAAAGTATTGCCTCTATTATATATATATATATATATATATATATATATATATATATATATATATATATATATATATATATATATATCGGGGAACACCGGTATGCACCCGAATACTTGGGCAAAGTATTAGTTTTTGTCTAATAATCTGACGAATAATCATAAATTCATCCCCAGAAATTACCATTTATTTGGCTGTTAAGTACATATTATATTATATGTATATTAACTTCAGTTAGAACGCAAAGACAGGTAGGTATATTGGCCTCTTCTAGCTTCATTATGATATTATGTTCTTATGTTAACTTACCTGTACTCGATTTTGTAGTGAGTGTCTCCGTCAGCTAGTGAAATTTAAATGTCTTAACTTATATAAATGTAATAGGCTTTTCTTTTATATGTTTGAGCTTAAAGCACCTTCAGATTTTTACACTTGACGGATTTGATGGTTGGCCCTCGCCCATGGTGGCACAAGCAGGATTTTGATAGTGACGCTTGTGTTGATAATTAAGAGCTCTATGTCGCCCGATGCACCCGCTGACAGCAGCAGCACTTGGTTTCGTGATCCAGAGTTCACTATTTTCAGGCGCTAACCATGCACTCGGCCACTACCTCTCCCAATAGATTTTAAGATTTTGTATTCTATGCTTACTTAACATTGATTTAGCGGTGTATAGACTCTGTTGTTGCGACAGTTTGAAATACGTATATTCAAAATCAATTATTCTAACCCATAGAATTGTTTTTGTGTCTTTCTTGTGTTCTTTACCATTCACTAAATTAGTAAATATACATTTATGTATCTATCATTTTTGCGCCTAATGAGTGGGCTCTACCTTCCATGATTGACAAATACAGATTTAAGGCATTTGAAGCAAAATTTGATAAGGGTTGACTGTTAGATACCAAGAAATCTGAGTTATTTATGTCCCTTTACATCTTGACAGGTGACCGTGTGGTTAGGTTAGGTTAGGATACGTTAGGTGTGCCGCAGGAACAGCGCGCTGAAGGTCTTCCTTGGGCTCAGGACGAAGGATCCCTCCTGGTTTCGCCGCCAGAGGGGACTTTCCCGTTCAGTATCTCCTGACGAGGCGAAATTGTATGTTGTATATTGCAGGCTCAGTGTGCTACTCTTGCTTTAGTTACTGATAAACAAAACATGTTATGACCATAATGTACAAGTAATGCGTCACGAATGAAATTACAACATTTTCCAACAGATAAGGCTACAATATGTACAGTATTTTATAAGCTACTCGTAACACTACTTGCGGAAACTGTTGTTCCTAACTCAAACTATTATTTTTCCTCATAACTCAGTGCACTGGGTGCATATTCCTTAATTAACTTACTAAGATTTTCCAGATCTTTCTTTGCTGCCTCCAGGTGTGTATCCGTGTTAGTGTCGTAAACATGAGATCCACGAGAGGCCTTGCCCATTAATAGCTGGTTGTAAGAGGAAGACGTTGCTGATGATTCTGAAGGCCTTCCGGAAGAATCAGAGCGAGATGGAGTCGTAAATGGAGAAATTTGCTTCATATTTCGAAAACTAATTAAATCATTTTTCATAGACGACGGGACAGACAGAGCGGGTGACACTCTGTTGCTGCCAATGACAAAATTATTCTTTATTTCATTGGTGGGTGAGCGTCGTGGCCTTCGCAGCACGAGGAGGAATAGATCGAGAAGTAGCTCCAGTACCTCCATGATGCTGACCATGGACACGCCCACAAACAACCCCAGCGAACCCCCAAGGTTGCTGAGCAGCGTGTCCCACTGTTGAGAGAACAAGAATTAATATGATAATTGATAACGGAGCCTTCTATGAAGAGTATCGTTAAGTCGGAGCAAAGACTACTGTATACTGGACTTGCTACTCATTTTGGCCTATTTCCAGTGGAGGCCAGTTTTGCAATTCCTGACATTTCGAACATCACTCCCATATCCCTTCCTATGGTTTATCAGTATAAATGATATACCGTTATCTTCGTAAATGTTTGTTCTATAATATTATCAAATAAAAATCAGTAAAATACGCTAAAGAAATGCCATTATGAGAGAGTGAAGAAATATGCATGAACTTAATATTCACTTAAACTCTTCGCCATTTAATATTTAGCGAGAAAACATTTTACATGAAACATATCAATAGAAGCGGAATTTTATTAGCTTTCCATTGATATATTTAATTTTCTGATAAATGAATTAGAACCATACATAAATTAGCGTTAACTAAATAAATAACCTCATCAATCGGGGAAATTACCTGATTGATGATGTTATTTATTTAGTTAACGTTAATTTATGCATGGTTCTAATTCATTTATCAGAAAACGAAATATATCAATGGAAAGAAGCTAATACAATTCCGCTTCTATTGATATGTTGCATGTAAAAAGTCTTCACGCAAAATATTAAATAGCGAAGAGTTTAAGTGAATATAAAGTTCATGCATGTTTCTTCAGTCTCATACTAGCATTTCTTTAGTGTATTTTACAGGTTTTTATTTGATAATATTATAGAACAATAATTTACGAAGATAACAGTGTAACATTTATACTGATAAACCATAGTCTACTGTATTCATGGAAAACTTTTTTACTTGCCGATCCGATTGATGATGTTATTTTTTTAGTTAACGCTAATTTATGCATAGTGGTAATTCATTTATCAGAAAACGAAATATATCAATGAAAAGCTAACGAAAATCTTCTATTGATATGTTTCATCTAAAATGTTTTCTCGCAAAATATTAAATGGCGAAGAGTTTGAGTGAATATTAAGTTCATGCATATTTCTTCACTCTTTCATAATGGCATTTCTTTAGTGTATTTTACTGTTTTTTATTTGATAATATTATAGAACAAACATTTACGAAGATAACAGTATATCATTTATACTGATAAAGCACAGGAAGGGAAATGGGGGTGATGTTCGAAAATGTCAGGAATCGCAAAACTGGCCTCCACTGGTCATGGGCGGGTTGGCGCGGGGCACGAGTAGCAAGTCCAGTATAGAGTAGTCTTTGGTCGGAGCTATAATCATGCGTTCTGATGAGTTCGGGTGTTGTCAGTCAATGCGAGTGCTGTAAGGCGGCCTGCGTTGTTTACTCCCTGCCCCATTATATCATAAGGACGCATTACTTATAGGTGTATTAAGCTGTATGGAACGAAGACTTGCAAACAGGGGAACATTTTCGTAGTTCCAAATAGACTATAATAAGATAGAGCTTGTGGATAGACAAGTAATAGCACAAAAGGAAACAAGCAAAGAATAAAGAAGGAAGATAGAGACAGAAGAGAGGCGGAATAGATAATTAGCAATAAATGTCACAGCCGAGGAGAAGTACAACTATAATGAAGAATAAATCCAAGAAGCATTTATCTCTGCACGACATACTTTGTGTTTACTCAGAGCGACACAGAGGGAAGTAAATGATTAAAGAGAACCCTCACAATATCAGTGTATCAGTATCGACGCGATGGTTACAGAGAGTGGGGAGTATAGGAGACGGTCAGGGTGGAGGCAGGAAGACAAGTGGAGTTAGTGCTGCTGAAACAAGTAGACAAATACGGACATTTTTTTTCTTTGTACACTTTCTCGGCTTAGTACATGCCACCCTCGTGCTCATACGTACCGTGTAGGTTGGACTCTCTTCAATCAGCTGATAAGAGGCGGAGTCCAGGTACACATGCAGCGCCGCCCTCTCCACCGTCCTGTTATGAAGGACACCTCAGTAAGACGCTCTGGCATGTGATAAGCGGGGTGTTATTTGTATTGGATGGGTCAACGGCGGGGGAGCGAAAGGTTGTTGCCTCAGGGCCGGTAACGCTTTGAAAACTGTAAAGGTCTTCTTCTCAAACCATTCATTCCATTATTCCTTTGAAGAAGTTTCAGAATTATAGTGGCCCCCTGCAGCTCCCTCAAAGAGCCTCACAAATTGAAATAATGATGAAAATACACTGTTTTGATATACTTTCTTCATCACAGTTTTGACAATCATCAATTGTTGTAGCTAAATTGGAAGGATAACATTGCTTACCTTTTAACATCATCTGAATGGAAAAAACAACAGCACCACACTAAGATATTCTAGAAGTGTACAGTACCTTTCTGATATGATTTCACACAGAAAAAAATACATATTTTCCCATGAGAAAAAAAAAAAAAATGGGTGGATAATATTTCCTACATATTCTTCAAATGCATTATAGCTTACAATACCACTACAATATTACACTACCCGCCAAGTTCACCCTAAAATTCGGCCGTGCCCCGCCACCAGTTTGAGAAACTGTACTTGTGACAAAATAAACTCGTTGCCAATTTTGTCCTTGTGTGTGTAGGCAGCACTTTGCCACACCACATCCAAACATCCTCCATCAATGTTGAAATCATTTAACCTGAACTTGGGAAATAGAGCTGTATTTACATAGTCACCGAACTCAGAAAGTATAAGAGGGGAATACTTTACATCAAGAGAGAGAGAGAGAGAGAGAGAGAGAGAGAGAGAGAGAGAGAGAGAGAGAGAGAGAGAGAGAGAGAGAGAGAGAGAGAGAGAGAGAGAGAGAGAGAGAGAGAGACAGAGAGAGAGAGAGCTCACCTTGAACACAGACTGCTATCGGGTTTCCTAAACTGGTGTAGGAAATCATAGTATTTGTCGTTGATGTGACTTGAAGTAACCTGCGTGTGATATTCAGTCTCTCTATGCCGACAGACACACGGCACCGCGGGAAGGCAAAGTTTCAAAATTATGGAAAAGAGAATGAAATTTACTGTCGTTATCAGCGCGTATGTGTGTTGTAATATTCACTATTGCATGCGTTTGATGGTAGAATGATATCTTATTTTCACAAAAGCTTTTCATGAAATATGTTTGAAAAATCTATTGCTGAAGTCAATTTTAGGGCGGAACGCTCACCTGCAAGGCACTGGACAGTCGCACTGCAGCACACCACTGAGGTAGTCTACGAGCACCAGGTCCATGCACAGCTCTGAAGCAGATTGGGGATTAGCGAACACACACACACACACACACACACACACACACACAATGATAAGGATAGGGTAGAAGGAGAACGCTAAGGATAAGGGAGGAAAATAAAGATGGACGCTAAAAAAAGGAAGGACGGAAGATTAATCAGCGTTATGAATTCATTTTACAAACGTAATATGGAAAACAAAAACAGAGTAAAAAGTAATGAGACAGCCACTTGACAGATTGGCTAATGGAAGAACATGAATCCCTTGTTATCTTCCAGTGGACCAAAGACTACTCTATACATAGTAGTCTTTGAGTGGACCGAAGTGGATCAATGAATTCCGGTGAAGATGATGACTGATGAGTGAGCATGACGACTTACTTTGAGTAGCGTTTTGTCGGGAGCACCGGCCCAGGGGCGGCGGCCGCAGTTCTTTATGTACAGGACTGGCTCCCTCCGCACACCCACAGCGATTCCGCTTCTCGCGCTCCACACACACTTGCCGACACACCTGTTAAGCCAGCCACACAATCCATAAACGTCCTGAACTTGTGTCAATTTTGGCATCATTAACCTTGTCTATACATATTATTACTAATCCACCGATGGGAAGTGCTATGTAATTTGTAACCTCTCAAAATTCAATTCCTATGTAGGCTATTTCAGTTTTCAAATTGCATGATATGTTCCATTATTTAACCCCAGCATGTTTAATTAATGCCGTGTAACATATTTGTTCTCAGTAATGGGATTCTTACTAGTATATTATTCATTCGTCGTTTTGTCGCTATCACTGACTATTGCACATATATTTATTGACTAGCCGCAAAGCCGCCCTCCGGGCGGACTTTTTGGCTAGCTCCTGCGGAGGGCTATTGGTGGTGGGCCTTCGGCCCACCAAACACGGACTCTCCAGATAGCCCCTTCTAACTTTCCTGAAATCATGGATGCAGAAATGTATGTATTCCCCCCACCCATTCACTCACCCATTACCCATCACCCCCCACCCATTCACTCACCCATTACCCATCACCCCCCACCCATTCACTCACCCATTACCCATCACCACACACCCATTCACTCACCCATTACCCATCACCCCCACCTATTCCCTCACCCATCACCCCAACCATCACCCCCACCCATTCACTCACCCATCACCCACACCCATTACCCATCACCCCACCCATTCACTCACCCATTACCCATCACCCTACATTCTCAATCCATTACCCATCACCCTACACCCTACATACTTTCCTCAATTCTCGCAACCCACTTTTTTTTCACAATTATCGCTAATAGGCTGCTAAAAAAAAATAAAAAAAAAAGTGATCCGATCATCTCATAATTGGGCTTAAAACCTTCCCCTGGTCAACCCGGTTCCAAAAATGTGCCATTTGAGGTGATTGCGCCACGGGGGGCGGAACCTATACCAGACACACACACACACCCCACACACACACAGACAGACAGACAGACAGACAGACACACTTTCGCTTATATTTACCATTACCCATTACCCCCTACCTATTCACTCACCCATCACCCATCACCCCCAACCCATCACCCCCCACCCATTCACTCACCCATCACCCCACACCCATTACCCATCACCCCACCCATTCACTCACCCATTACCCATCACCCTACATCAAGGTTTCCTCAATTCTCGCAACCCACTTTTTTTTTCACAATTATCGCTAATAGGCTGCTAAAAAAAAAAAAAAAAAAAAGTGATCGAATCATCTCATAAGTGGGCTTATGACCTTCCCCTGGTCAACCCGGTTCCAAAAATGTGCCATATGAGGTGATTGCGCCACGGGGGGCGGAACCTATACCACACACACACACACACAGACAGACAGACAGACAGACAGACAGACAGACAGACAGACAGACAGACAGACAGACAGACAGACAGACACACTTTCGCTTATATTATTATAGATGTTAGTATAAGTAAACCTGATTTACAAAAATATGTTTCACCAAGATAGTCTGCATTAGTTAACTCGCAAGTATGCTTACCTATAGACATAAATAATATAATACTCTGTAGCTCCACACACACCTCAACACTGCTAACTGTGGATGGCCTAGGGATTGATTGCCGGGAGGTGAAAGTGTTTGATAGCCTTATAATTATTGACAGCGAGCGAAGCGAGCTGTCGCTTACCATAAGACCCGTGGAACCAAGTTTCCGCCAAAAAGTGTATAACTACTCCTAAATATTATCGGATTGAGCTGAAATTTGACACGCAAGTAGTGCTGTCAAAATCAATGGAGGTCGTCGGAAGAAACTTTTTGCGTAAAACAAGCCCTTAATGAGTAATAAGCGTAAACTACTCCTAATTATTGTCGGATTGAGCTGAAATTCAACGTGCAAGTAGTGCTGTCAAAATCAACGGGGGTCTGTAAAACAAACTTTTTGCATAGAACAAGCCCTTAATGAGTAATTCACGTAATGAGTTAATTGGCTGGAACGTGGCTCGCTGTCACGTTCCAGCCGCAAGAACTGAGCCAAAAGCAAAGGGGCCAGAGGCTGGACGTCTATACTTGATAGAAAGTGGTTGCAGGGGCTTCCAAACACACACACACACACACACACACACACACACACATTACCGTGGTGGAGTAGTGGGGCACGGAGGGAGGATCTTCGCGGCACAGCCAGTGAGGGTCTCCAAGGCGTCGGTACACTGTCTATAGGGTTATAAAAATAACTTTTACACAAGTCTTGAGTTTGAGATGGTAAACTGTGTGTGTATGAGAGAGAGAGAGAGAGAGAGAGAGAGAGAGAGAGAGAGAGAGAGAGAGAGAGAGAGAGAGAGAGAGAGAGAGAGAGGAGAGAGAGAGAGAGAGAGAGAGAGAGAGAAAAAAAAAATATATTACTTCTTTTAAACCTATATACTAACTTTTTAAGCAACTGATCATCTACTATAGACGTAATTATCAGGGCAGCAGCAATGGGAGATGGTATAATAAGAAATATATAATTGATTTTCAGCCGCTTTTTTTTCTCTAGCATATTATCAGGATCAAACACTGAATTAAAGTTTACCGCACCACTGTCGTGACCCTAACCATTACCGCACCACTGTCGTGACCCTAACCATTAATCACCGCACCACTGTCGTGACCCTAACCATTAATCACCGCACCACTGTCGTGACCCTAACCATTAATCACCGCACCACTATCGTGACCCTAACCATTAATCACCGCACCACTGTCGTGACCCTAACCATTAATCACCGCACCACTATCGTGACCCTAACCATTAATCACCGCACCACTGTCGTGACCCTAACCATTAATCACCGCACCACTGTCGTGACCCTAACCATTAATCACCGCACCACTATCGTGACCCTAACCATTAATCACCGCACCACTGTCGTGACCCTAACCATTAATCACCGCACCACTGTCGTGACCCTAACCATTAATCACCGCACCGCTGTCGTGACCCTAACCATTAATCACCGCACCACTATCGTGACCCTAACCATTAATCACCGCACCACTGTCGTGACCCTAACCATTAATCACCGCACCACTGTCGTGACCCTAACCATTAATCACCGCACCACTGTCGTGACCCTAGCCATTACCGCACCACTGTCGTGACACTAACCATTAATCACCCAGTTTGCAGCTCATATAATATAACCAAAGACCTATATTTTTAAAGCTGAATAAAAAAGAATAAGTTTGCTTCAACCACGTCCCCCACGCTGGTACGAGCATCAAATTCACCACTTAGCAGATTAACACTATAAAGAACACTATGTCCGCTATAGGGTTGTAATACATCATACACTCTTAGAAAAAAAGGGTAGGAAAAGGGTAGAAAAGGGTATTTGTAGTGATGAAATACTGCTACCCTTTTTCTACCCTTACAAATATACCCTTTCGGATCGATGCAAATATACCCTTTTCCAACCCTCTCGTCTAAAAAGGGTAGATGAAGGGTATAATCGGCAGCATCTACCCTCCAGCCTGGACATAAGGTTTAAAAAGGGTAGTGATGGTGCGATGTAACAATTCTACCCTTAATATACCCTTAATTTCTGAGAGTGTACTTACCCGGCTGACGGAGACGGAAGAGGCGCCTGGTCCAACATTGAATCCTTGCTCGTCAGGCACCGGCAAGTTGTAAGGGTCGTGAATGACCACACGAAGCCCAATCTCCGGCGACACCAGCGCCAGACCGGGGTGAACCGTCAGCGCTAACCGAAGTCCATTCTGCAATGAAATAAGTGCTTGGTGACGAGTGTGAGAAGAGACTGCTGATGAAGACTATCCTCTTTTTTTTAAATTGTGATTCATTAAAACTTGAGCAGGAAGACATCCCATCCTCTGCCTGTGGTGTGTTTGGAATGTGTAGTCTTATTTTCTGGGCAAGATAAATTACTCCTACCTGGAATGTGAATGAAACGATGTCCACGTGCGGGACTTTAGCTTTTCATAGGGCTTATTTCATGGTATTTATTTCGTGGTATCTATTTCATGGTATTTATTTCATGGTATTTATTTCATGGTATTTATTTCATGGTATTTATTTCATGGTATTTATTTCATGGTATTTATTGCATGGTATTTATTTAATGGTATTTATTTAATGGTATTTATTTAATGGTATTTATTTCATGGTATTTATTTCATGGTATTTATTTCATGGTATTTTTTTCATGGTATTTATTTCATGGTATTTATTTCATGGTATTTATTTCATGGTATTTATTTCATGGTATTTATTTCATGGTATTTATTTCATGGTATTTATTTCATGGTATTTATTTCGGAATATTGGAAATTTCCGACACAGTTTTTTTTTTTTTTTTTTTCATGTCTAAACCTTGGAACTCCATAATGAACTAGTAACTAGATTTTCTCCTTTTTCGAAAGCTTTACTCAAAGTCCTTCCAGAGGAAGTTTAAGAGGATCTATGAACACCAAGGCTTTCACTGACAACCCGAACTTCTGTGTATTTTCAATGTAAGATTTTAATCTTTATATCAGTTTCATATGAATTTACACACACCACTACACAACACACACACCACACACACACCATACACACACAACACACTACAAACACAATAATATATACAGCAAATACCTTTTATCCGGTTATCGGATTTCGGTAGTCGGTTATGGAAAAGTCGTAATGGTAACGTATATTAAAAAGCATTTACAAAAAAGAACATTAATTGTATGATGGTTTGTATTGTATGACACTATCCCACACATACCATCCCGACACACACACACACATACCCCAGCACATCACATCCGACATTACACCCATAATCCATACATTCATACCACCCACATCCTATCCTCAGTACCACCCAAGCATTACAGCATCACACATACACCCAACAATCCATGATTCTCATTCAATGACACTTAACAGCACACTATACACCCAATACACACGATATTACTGGGTGTTATGTGTGTTGGTTTGTTGGTATTGTTGGGTGTGTGTGTTGTTGGGTTTATGTGGGATACTCAAAATCCACATCCGGTCGTTCGGATAGCAAACCTTGCCCATGAATGATAACTCATAAACTAAATTTCTTGCATGGCATTATGGCGGAATAAACAGTGGCGTAGGGGCGTCACGTCACGGAGCACAAATTACTAAAACTTTTGTTACTTTTTTATTTTTTAATATTTACTTATGCCACAATTCCGAGTTATTTGCACACAATTCCGGTTGTGGGTACCGGATACAAAAGTATTTCCTGTATATATATATATATATATATATATATATATAATTATGTGTGTATATATATATTTTTTGTGTGTTTTTGTTACATCTACTCGCATTTTCCCTCAAATGTTTAATTTCATTTAGTCATAAGATATATTGATGCAAATGAAAATTATATTGCTTGATTTTCTTGCCTCAAGGGTTTACCAATTGTGTACTCAGGACTCTGAGACAGAAAACCTTCCCTAATATTTAAGCATGTGTTGTGGTCTTGCGATTAATGTTTATAACAAATTTAATGTGATATATATTAATTATGTGCGTACATCTCTATTAGCATTTGATTTAGATGAAGTCTATACTACTCGTACTGAAGGGATCCATATTAGGGCATTAGAGGTAGCTACTATACCTACCTTGGGTCCCACGTGAGTGGTGACGGCCGCCGGGCGAGGGAGGGTGAGGTTGTCATTGTGTCGGGCGTTGAAGGTGTAACACATGCCGTGGGTATCGCTGGGCCACGTGTAGAACCAACTGTAAAATTAAGTTTGTAAAATATAGATAATTCGAAGTTGTACATACATGACTGCTCTTTGAGGGAATGTAAGATGTTGGGGAGTGGTTTAATTGTGAAATTACGCTTGAGGGTGGAGACATGGCAACCTTTAGGATTGTTCAGGACTGATTATGACAGATTTTGCTGCATGAAAGTTTCATTATTGAAATGAAAAAGCTAGAATAAAGAAAATAAGTGAAAATCACGAGGCACAAGCGCTCCCTCACTGTCACTAGGAGCCATGGTATCACTCATGTTTTCCCCGGGGCGACAGTTGGCATGTGTCACATCCTTGTAGTGGTAATTACCACTCACGGCATGGTCAGCGTGCACTGTCATGCAGTCGTTGATGAAGACCAGTCAGAGCGGGTATAGCAAAGAGGGTGTATACGTAGGGCCGCTGAGCGTTAAAGCATCAGGCCGCGTCCGGTGGACATGTTCCTGGCTAAACCTAGACACAGGCATGAAGATTGATATGGGCGGGGATGACATGGGTTTTGACTGTAGAAACAGCTGTGTATATTAATGAGTTTATGGCAGCATTTTTGCGTATCTGTCTTGACGAATTATTGAATTTTATGGATGTCAAACAACTGAAATTAATTCATTTTTATTTTTAGCTCATCTTTTGATAAAATATGTTCAACAAATCTGAGTTCTAGTGAGCTTACGAGTAGATACCAATAGCGGATCTAAGGGTTGGCCACGGCCACCCCTGAGATCTCATCTGCCACGCCTTTGGCCACCCCAAATTACAGTCACATATTTAATGAAAAGTAATCTTGTTTTAATGAATATGAATGACATGGCCACCCCATGCACGCAAGATCTGTGACCAACCTTGGCCACCTCAGTCAACATTTCCTGGCGGAATCACTGGTAGATACTCACTCCATACAAAGAATGTCAGTCAAAATTTAGTTTTCTGAAGAAGGCAAAAGCTTCTACAATACGGCTGAAACTTGCTGATGAAATCAAGTCGCTATACTAGAGGAGACATTTTTTTGGCTGCATCCACTGCATGCATAGCTTGTTGCATCTATATGATAATTTGATTAAATGTTCTTTTCCATATTTATTCACATTACCTAATGATGTTCATGATGAGTATAAATAATACTGAAATGATTTTCGGGAAAATACAGAAGTACAGAAAGCTGCAGTACTCGTACTATCTCGACATCAAGGCCATAATCTTGTGCATAGAATAAACTTAAACCCACAACGGCATCCAGGATACATTCCGGGAAACTGTTTGCCATTATTCCTTTCGTAAAGAGTCTAATGTCCTCGGACAGTCATGTTTCTGACTTGTAAGAACTTTTAAATTTCCAACCAAATATGTAATAATTTACATGTGAATCACTATCCATTTTTAATATTAAAATAGGAATAGGAATCACATATAAAACTCAATTATAAAGACGCCA
>JACEEZ010001841.1:107500-125000 GCA_016584305.1 Chionoecetes opilio
ACTCTAATTTTTCGAGGAACTGATATGATACTGAATACGTTATAGTTCCACTGGTTAGTTGAAGTTTTTCGTAGTCACCCTACACTCTCAGAAATAAGGGGTATATTAAGGGTAGAATTGTTACATCGCACCATCACTACCCTTTTTAAACCCTATGTCCAGGCTGGAGGGTAGATGCTGCCGATTATACCCTTCATCTACCCTTTATCTTTTTAGACGAGAGGGTTGGAAAAGGGTATATTTGCGTCTATCCGAAAGGGTATATTTGTAAGGGTAGAAAAAGGGTAGCAGTATTTCATCACTACAAACACCCTTTTTTTACCCTTTTTCTACCCATCTTTTCTAACAGTGTACATGAAAATATACTATCATATAAATGAATTAACATTACCATCGGACTCATTAATTGCATGGTATTCTGAGGCTGGACGGTATTTCACATGTATAGCACAAATCACAGCAATTAGGTAACTGTCGCTCCATTAATGAAACCTAATGCATTGAGTAACTTTTTCGTACTCACTGCAGTTTAGCGAAGAAGAGGTACAGTCTTCCTCACAGGAGTGATGGGCGGCAATACACGTGTCGTTGTCTTCACAGTGATAGGCTCCGCCGGTACAGCTGTCTAAAGTTGAGAAAAACACTTATTTCAGCATTCAGTAGATCCTTATCCCCTTGAACCGGGGAAGCGGTAGCGGAGTGGCTAGTGTCTGCGACTGGCGTTCTCGGTGACCCGAGTTTCAAAGTCCGAAGAAAAAAAAACCTTCTGACCGTCGAATGGCTAATGAACATGCCTGCCATCAACTCTACCTTCAGATTCTGAGGCATCGGAGGTACACAGTGGGGCGCATGAAGCACTCTACAGCGTCCACTAATAAAATCCTGCATGCGCCACCACGGCGAGCGACGAACATCACAGCCCTCACAGTGACTCGAGCCTACCATCCGAGCCCTGGGTCACCACTGCCTACAGGCGCTATAGGCACAAATGTAGAAAAAAAGAAAAAAAAGAACAAGCATGTTCGTTTAAGGCTTCGTAAATACTAACAAACCAAACAAAACGAGACAGTCGATAAACACTTCAGAGATAAGCTGCGTTGCCTCTAGTGGTATTTATATATAGTGACAGTTTCTGGATCGTCTTGTAACACTCCATATACACTGTCACTCGATTGTTTGTGTTTATCTATCTGCATATTGATTATCATTGAATATTTATGTATACCTATCTTTTCATTTATCTGTCTATTTATATGCTTAGCTATCTTTTCCTATCTATCTAGCTATCTATTTATGTTTACGCAAAGATTTGTCTACTTATCTACTTAGCTAGCACCAATCTATCCTCATATAGTGAAAAAAGAGTAGCCTCCGCAGTAGTATAGAGTAGTAATAGTATACCAGGCATATGAATTATGTCCTGGGAGAGTTGGAGAAACAACAGAATTACACTAAGTATTGTAATCATCTCATCACGCCCCGCACGATGCAAACCACATGTCTTACCACAGTTCACTTCGTCCTCGCCACCGGGGC
This sequence comes from Chionoecetes opilio, assembly GCA_016584305.1. NCBI lineage: Eukaryota > Metazoa > Arthropoda > Malacostraca > Decapoda > Majidae > Chionoecetes > Chionoecetes opilio. The sequence goes on from JACEEZ010001841.1 coordinate 109,037, forward strand.
AGTCTCTTTCCCCGTCACACCTGTATCTGGCCACCACACACCTGCCATCACCACATCTGAAGTCGAGGCCTGGACATGCCTCCACGTACTCCTCTGTAAATACAGTATCAATTGAAAGAAAAACAAGTAATGAAGTATGAATATTCAATACTATGGACAAGTTATACGAAATCACAAACACTGACTACTTTAGTCAAGATATATAAGGTTGTAATACTCTATAGATCCTGTACTTTAGTCACGCAGTGCAACACGAATGTATAAAGTTATACCATTCATGTTGAATATTTCATGCATTGTGACTGGAAGAAATATAAGGAAGAATTACGAAACAGGAAAGCAACTCGTTCAAATTGTTCATCCAAAGCGAAAGTAACAAAACTATTATAGTTGTAGCTGTTCATCTGAAGTGTACCTTGCAGACTTATGTGAAATGTTCACTAATATGTATATTTTTACATTATGTTCAACTTTGTGCTGTATTCCGTAATGAACGATGAAAAAAAAGTGTTTCCCAGTGTTCGAGATGCTTCAAACACTTTATGTTCAAAGCCATAGGATTTGACTCCCTTCATGGTACATTGTCGAACTTCAGCTACTGGTGATTCGAATCTCCTCGAGTCCTCATCATGCAGAACATTCCTCTGTCAGTCTTAGCTAGATCGTATTCACCTGTGTTAACGCCTGAGCTAGGGATCAACTTGTCTCTCGCCATCAGCACCATCTATGCACCTGGTGGCTGTACTTGATGCCTGACCATCCTCTTCAGTCTCGTTCTTGCTTCCACCTCCAAATTTGTAGGTCAGACCAGACCAACGCATCAGATTCGCCCCAGCAGTGAGGAGTCCGTGGACGAGATTCCTCCTGCCAGTGTTCAGTACTTTGGGCTCTTGATTGGACCCATGCAGGCTCTCGTGGTATTTGTTTCGACCATCACCACAGTTCCAATGGGACTCGATTGCCCAGTCATCAAGTAACGAAGCATATTGTTTACACGGTAACATGGCTGCTCCCATTCAAAGTGTTTGCTTGTAAACTATCATTAATTTAACAATTTCCATGGCCTTTAAGTACTAACAAATCTCAATCAACACTGGCGCCATCTAAAACCAGAGTGCTCATTATTACCCTACAGACATAGGTTACTCTTGGATCAAAATGTCGCCTTACAAACACGAACATGAGACAGCGCCTGTGATACTCTTTATGGAGTGGATGTGTATGTACTAACCACACAGCATCTCATCGGCTCCACTGCTACAGTCTGCTCGTCCGTCGCACATCTTCTCCAGCGGAACACAGTAGCTGGACAGCAGATCATCGCACAGCAGTCCCAGCTTACATCCAGCTATGACAATATATAATAAGGGGATTAATAAGAGATAAAGAACATCAGATGTTTTAGATTTTCTTATTTCTAAATGTATAATTTGATTTTCGAACTATTATACATAATTATATTATACGGAATTGTACATAATTCATTATGATATGCCCTTGTTCATCTCATTCAACTTGTCATATTGCCTACGTAAGTGTTCCATTTTGTTTATATCACAAAGGACTGGGCAAGGGCAAAAAACAAGAGCTAACAAAAAACTCACTTAGTTGCTAATCCCTATAAAGAAGACAGTAAGAAAATAAAGAAAGGGGGGGTGGGCCAATTTAATTCAGAAGGTGTCTTGTCACTCCTCTATTGAAAAGATTTAAGTCGTAGGAAGGTAGTAAATTGGCATTTCCACTTACGAATTCATAATTATTGTTATTGAAAAAATTGGTAACCTTGATCTGTTTAATCTGCAACAATTTCTAATCAAAAGTCTGCCATCATAAGGTACAATAAGCTAAGATGCTCAGAGATGAGCTACTCACTGCAGTTTCTCTCGTCCTGCGCTCCGTCACAGTCCGCGTAGCCGTCACAGCGGCGGGTGGGGTCCACGCAGCGCCCGCCGCTGCACTGCATCACGCCCTCGGGACATTGCTCTGTAGGTGCACAACCTTATTTTTCAGGTATTGGTTTCCTGTTGCAGCTTTCATGTCATTAAACGTAACCAGCCTTTACGTGCGTTATTCATTGTTCATTACTGGCATTAACAGTGTTCCCACAAATACTGTTTTTTATTAGAAATCATTCCTATGCTCTCATCGTTTCGGAAGACAACTTGCTTTTCATACGGAAGTAGCGGGGGGGTTACTATTATTCATCATTCTATTTTTTATTACATTCGTAACGTAATGGCATCATCCACTATATACGCTGCGAACCATCCATAAGCTTTAATATCATTAATGAATCAACATCAAATTATTAATTCTAACCAAAGATTACTGATGATATTTTTTGTGCCAGAAAGTTAGAAGCTCTCATAATGTAGACTCAACACCCCCCCCCCCCCTCCACCTCCACCACTGACTTTCGCTCTAAACCCACCACAGTGCAACTCGTCCTCGGCGTAATGACAATCGTCAATGCCGTCACAACGAAATATTTGATGCACGCAAGTGTAGTCGTTGCAGACGAAGTACTCCTCCCCACATGTCATATCTGGAATTATTCAACTGCTTCAGTGTTTAACTGACCAAAACATGAAATTTTTCTTAAACCTTGATACCTCAGAACTCTGTGATAGTGACTTGGAGTGAACGCACCACATCCGAGCTCGTCCGTGCCGTTGATGCAGTCGGCTTGCCCGTCACACACCTGGTGCTGGAAGATGCACGACTCATCCCCGGAACAGAGCACCCTGCCCTCCGCGCACCACTCTGAAACGAAATTATTCCAAACTCAAATTTGAAGTTTACTTGATAGCAGATATTATATTTCCTCAATTTTTATTTTTGCTGAAGTTGGTTCATACGTAATTCAGGGCGCTGCAGCCCCAAATATGCACAGGTTAAGCAATATCCTAATAAAGAAAGAAAATGACATTACCAGAATGAATAATATGCAAAGCAGCATCTCCTTCCTGGCGGTCTTCTTGTCAGTAGACTAACTTTGAGTACACACACAATTTCATCAAATTCTTCTCACGGTTATTCCTACACCTATACGCGACACTCCTATACGTAAAATACTCCCGCTATTGATGTCTTTGTATGGTGTGAGGCGTACTATAGTATGGATATTTTGCCTCGTATGCTCGTCTCTGCATCATAATCTACATCACTGGGGTGTCCGTCTAGAGTAGACTATAGAGACCGGAGCATTAAGTCAAAGTTTTCAATATACACAACGCTGAATAAATCGTTGACTTTTAAAATGAGCGGCTAACGATAAATTACACAAATAGGTTGAACTGTCAGTATTTGCCGCCTGGTGTCGGTGTTCCCGGCAACGAATTTAAGGGATAAATATGCCCGATGGGAAACTGCTCTTCCAATATGTACTAGTTCTGTGCTTGCTGTCAGTGTTCAGTGTTTTCATAGAGGGGCTGCATGTGGTCTGAGAAGCTATGCCATTGTATTCTGCTTCACGTGAACATCTTTTAACATATATTATTACTTATTGTAGATTTTATAGTAGATTTTGCTTCCTTTTTTTTTACTCATATTATATTTTCTGTGGTTTTCCGATTTTCCAATTTGTATCTTATGTCTTGAATATCATTTGCTTTCAATTACATTGCGGCAATAACTATTTCTTATAATTTTCATTTCATCATCTAATTTATTCCTCGTGGACAACTAATATTATGTTTAGGAGGGAAGTAAGAATGGTCAGGTTGTGGTTCATCGTAAAAAAGACTCACTAACTATTTACTTACATCATGGCGGCGTCCAACAAGATAATCAGTGGGATGCTACAGAACGAACCTGATGGAACTCACCACAACCTCGCTCATCCGCCTTGTCGAGACAGTCAGTATGAGCGTCACAAAGGTGGGCATTGTGGAGGCAGCGGCCCTTGCCACACACACCAGAGTACTTCATGGGACACTCGCCTGTGAGACACGAGAATGAGAAATAGAAAAAAAAAATTGTGATAAACAATCCTCCAAGAGTGAAATAGCAATAGAAATAGCAATACTGATTTGCAGTTCGTGATCTCATTTAACAAATTCGATCAATGACTATCAAATGAAAATGGTAATCATAACATAATTATATCGTTATCATTAGGTATTATTATTGACATTATTATTATCATTGTTATTATTATTTTTATTATTACTATTATTATTATTATTATTATTATTATTATTATTATTATTATTATTATTATTATTATCATTGTTATTATTATTTTTATTATTTATTATTATTATTATTATTATTATTATTTTATTATTATTGATATTGATTACTATTATTGTTAACATCATTATCATCAATAATGGGTTTTTTCACAGTTGTTGTTGCTGTTGCTCCTTCCACCTTCTTAATGTTGCTGTTTTTTCTTCTAACTATTCCTGTAATTCTTATTGTATACACTAAAGAAATGAAAAATGTAATCACCTCTACCTATATTATTAGCTACTACTCCTACTTCCACTACTACTACTACTACTACTACTACTACTTCTACTACCACTACTACTACTACTACTACTACTACTACTACTACTACTACTCTACTACTACTACTACTACTACTACTACTACTACTACTACTACTACTACTACTACTACTACTACTACTACTACTACTACTACTACTACTACTACTACTACTACTAAATGATACCTCCACCCCATGTTTATTTATGAAATATACGCGGGCTCCACGAATTGGAGGTCAGTAGCCCCAACTCCGGTCGCTACTGACTGTGGCATCCAACCATACTACTACTACTTATCTATTATTTACTTCATTACAATTCTTATTTACCACTCTAACTATCTATACTAATATGCCGCTCTCCACTACAGTGGCCTGGTAGTCCAGGCCAGCTATATCGATGGTTGTGGGGGCGGAATATCTAGTACCCCTGAGACATAGGAGGCAGACCTGAGCAGGGAAAAGGAGAGACGGCACCTCATCCAGGCGACAACGTGGCTCCTTGGCTGGTGCTTCTTTTCTGCCATTACATCTGCTAGTCTTGAATAGAAGCACTTGGCCTTGGGGCCCATCCCGTCGGACGTAGTGAAGACCAGGGGTGTGAAGCTGCCCTGATCAACATTTTGAATCCTATCCCCATACGCCCTGATTTTCTCCTGCTCATTCCTTTGGTGAGCGGCTTCCAGTGAGATCCCCCGGTGGCAGGCGGCCATCGGATCGAAGATTCTGATGTCCATGAAGGCTCTCTGTCCTCTGGTCCAGAATCCACGAGCACTTACGTCCACTCGGGCCTCGTTGGCGATGTTGGCCGTCCTGTACTGCAATTGTTCGCCATCCAGGGGAAGAAGAGTTGGTTCGGTGGAGACGTCGCGGCACACCTCCCTGAGCATACTGGCCGTCACATCCCTCACCTCATCGTGTCTGATGCACACGAATCCCCCCCTTTTACACGTCATGGTGTGGTTGACGTTGTTTGGAGCTCCACATACACAGGTTTTGGGAATTCCCTCCACTGGCCAGCCATACCTACTACTACTACTACAACTACTACTACTATTACTACTACTATTACTACTATTACTATTACTACTACTACTACTACTACTACTACGACCACCACGTTTTCTCACCATCATGACTAAGGCCCAGTATATAAACACATGACATACCACAGATCTCGTCCGACTCGTCTTGACAGTCGCGCTCGCCGTCACACACGCGGCCGGCGGCGACACAGACGCCCTCCGTTGCACAGTGGTGGCTCTCCCCGAGACACACCTCTGCCGCGGGACCCATAGTTTATAATTAGCAATGTGTGTGCACGAGGAGGAAAGAGTAATAGACGGATAGAATTACGATATCAAGAGGGAATAGCGAAATAAATGAGAGAGCGAGAAAAAGAGAGAGAGACAGAGAGAGAGAGATAGAGAGAGAGAGAGAAAGGAGAGAGAGAAGAGAGAAGAAAGAGAAGAGAGAGAGAGAGAGAGAGAGAGAGAGAGAGAGAAAGAAGAGAAAAAAAAAAAAAGAGAAGAGAGAGAGAGAGAGAGCACTTGATAACAATGGGGAGTTTTCAAAGCTAAGCCGTCAGATGTCTCTCGCGCATCTCACATCCTCTGCCCTTTGAGCGTGAATGATCTATCATTTACCGTAAATTCTCTGTACTTTTTCGGGACATATCAGAATTACCCTTCAATACAACAACTGAAACAGTTCTTAATAAAAAATGTAGTTTATCATTTTATTTGTCTACACTTGGTGAAAATATTGGCAAAACAATTGAATACTTGAAAACTCAATCTTTAAAAATCGTCTTTTCATAAAAAAACGCAAGTTCAAGCAGAATGAGGCTTCAGGAAATATCTACTTGTATGTAAGCATTCACTGAGTACCTGTTTCGGGTGTATATGTCTCTCTTACGACGAACATTTAACCAAAACAGAGTGTGGCGTTCAGCATCTCCACAGAAACCATCCCGCCGGCAGGATCTGCTATCACCCACTTTCCTGTAGACATCACACGGGTAGGAACTCAGCTCAGCGTCCCCGCTCCTTACCTCATGGCTCATATCTCTGATACTCCTAACTTCTCAATACCAGAGACTGTCATCCTAACTATTATCACCCGCTTATCTCATCACACTCTATCCTCTACTGGAATATTCGTGGCATCCGCTCCTACATATACCGTTTCCCACATAAAGAAGACTTTCGTCTTTCGAGACGGAAATAGTAAACAAACGCTTTCAACTGTCTTCCATCCCGGACTGTTCGTTGAGGTGCCAAGCACTTAAATTACTTCTTGGTTAAATGTTCGTCGCAAGACAGACAGACACACCCAAAACAGGTACTCAGTGAATGCTTACATACAAGTAGATATTTCCTGAAGCCTCATTCTGCTTGAACTTGCGTTTTTCCATGAAAAGACGATTTTTAAAGATTGAGTTTTCAAGTATTCAATTGTTTTGCCAATATTTTCACCAAGTGCAGACAAATAAAATAATAAACTACATTTTTTATTAAGAACTGTTTCAGTTGTATTGAAGGGTAATTCTGATCTGTCCCGAAAAAGCACGGGGAATTTACGGTAAATGATAGATCATTCAGGCTGAAAGTCCTGAGGATGTGACAGCCTGAGAGAAGGCTTGACTGAGCTTATTAGAAAATCCCCATTAGACATCGTTGGTCTGTCGACAAAAACATGCTCCATACAAATGTATTATCTCAGGCTCTTTGTCCAGTATAGCGTGTTCTCCGCATTACAAAAGTTCGTTTATGTAACAGTAGTCACAATGGAACAGGTTTTATTACTAGTACGTAAGGTGGTAGGTACTGATTCTGTCTAATCATTCTGCAAGGCATGTGTTGGAGGTACACACACAGAAACACAACGGACACACCCACACACTCACACACACACACACACACACAACACACACATCATCACTATATATCATACACACAACCAGCGCGCGCACACACCGCCGCCACACACGCGCGCGACACCGCGCACGCCCACACACACACACACACACACACACACACACACACACACACACACACACACACACAAAGAGCAAGGGCGCTGCCGTGTTCTTGGGCACCACTTTTCTGGAGCTACCAAATGTTGCATAGGCTTTGCAGGAATAAGTTTCTCACCTACTTAAGCTAGTCTAGTCGCCGAGTGACAGGCAACAATGATGCTCACCATGAATGTATAGGAAAGAAAATATCAAGAAAAGAAAACATATCGCATGTAAGGTAACAATAATCTTGTAACTTTTTCTCCGTTACTATTTTTTTCTGAATAATATCTTTCCAATTTCCGTTCACCATACCGATGCGACACGTTATAATATATTTCACGGAAAGAATTAATTACTTATTGATCTTTGTAGAGAAAATCTTAATGTTAGTTAGTTACCGCATTCTGTCTCGTCCTCGCCCTGGGGACAGTGCACCTCGCCGTCACATCGCAGGTAGTGAGGCACGCAGGTGTCGTCCCCGCAGTGAAATAATCCTTCGCCACACTCACCTGGAACATGAGGGTTGAAAGAAGAAAAACTAAATAAATAAATTAAAATGAATAATTTCGTGACAACCTCTGAGTGAAAAGCCTAGTGACAACCACTTAGACGAAATTACAAACTCTCTTCGGAAGTCTCACTATGTGCTGTTTACGCAGACTGGTGATAAGGCGGATGTTATTTTACATTCCTTTTTTTTGCCCTTGGTCATTTCCAATTTGCGGCATTTGGTGGATGTAGGAAAAGTTAAACAAAGCATAGTATAAATGAATAAGGTTTTTCAATATTCATAGAGAGGTGGTATACTGTATATGTGTAATAATGGATTTATTGAGTGTATAGTGTGTTATAGTGCATTATGTTGTGTTTAATAGCAAAAGTAGCTCTTCCCAGGTGTTGTTGTGACCATGAAGAGTAAGTGTCTAATAATACTCTAAAGGCTGATTCACACTGGCGTTTTTTCGGCATTTTTATCTGACGAGAAGGGGTCTGGGTCTGGGGCTGGTGTCATGATCGCAATAGGTTTTCAACAAAAATCACACACCGATCGCTCGGTCTTTCAAGAGACCGACTTCTCGTCAGATAAAAATGCCGAAAAAACGCCAGTGTGAATCAGCCTTAAGGCAGCGGTTCTTAACCTTGGGGGCGTGGGTATTACCAAGGGGGACGTGAACCAAGAGAGAAAAAGGAAACGCTGTCAAGTATTTCATTAAACGTGATCTAACTAAATCTGCTGGATATATACAAGGTGTTTATGAATATTAATGTGCACAATAAAAGTGCTAAAAACACGCATTTTTTAAAGTTTTTCTTTCTGATTCAGGATGATTTTGAAATATCTTGGTTGAAAAAGTGAAAGGGAGGCATGGAGGCAAGGACCCACTACTAAAGGGAGCGTGGTGGTAATAAAGTTAATAAACACTGCTCTAAGGGGAGACAGTGAGGATTTAACAATAATCTTTCCGTGGCCTGTCTAGCCACACAGTTTTTTTTTCGCAACAGTGATGTCAGACGTCTTGCTGTCCTCTCCTACTATACCTTATTAGTATCTCACTTACCACAGTCTTCCTCGTCGTTAGAACAATCCAATCTCCCGTCACAGATGAAGGTGGGATGCAGACAGTAATAAGAAAACCAGGTGTAACAGGTCTGGTAGTCTGGTGGGCAGTCCTCACTACCGTTGGCTGCGGGGAAAAAAAAAGTTCACAAGGAGCGTTAGGGCGTTGTGTTGTAACGAGTGTGAACATTAATGCTTGATCAGAAAAATAATAAAAAGGTGTATAATTTCATGAAATTTGTTGTTTCCGTCATGGTGAATAATGACAGGTAAAGCAAATCTTATTAATGAAGGATATAAGCACATTCTGCGGTAATAACACAGAAATGTTCCCGGAAAGGTGGAACTAACATCATTTTCGTGAATGATATAGTTGGTGCAGTCATTGGTAACCATGGCGATGATATAGTGAGGAGCCATTATATATATTTTTGTTTTACTTTTTCTCAAATAGATTTCTGGGATTCAAAACAGACTTACTGCAATTCGTTTCGTCCTCGCCTTCCGGGCAGTCATACTCTCCGTCACAGCGTAGGTGCAGAGGTAGACAAGTGTCTCCGCATGGGAACAGTCCCTCTTTGCACTCATCTGGAAACATCGTGGAGGCTGACTGTACTGTATAGACGTAGTTACAGGAGGACTAAAGGGGTAGAAAGGAAGAGGATTCAAGAAATTTACAACGCATCGCAAATGTTACATTTCGTGACGTACCTCTGTAAAATATATTCATAACCCCATTTCCATACAGACACAGACTGACTGACTGATAGAAAGAGAGGCAGACTGACTAATTGACTGACTGACCGACAAACAGACAGACAGACAGAAAAATTCAGTGCAAGTTGTTCAATTTTTTGATGACATTAAACAATTGAACAACTTGAGTCTTTCTTTTGTTACTTATTTAGATTGAAATATAATATTGCACGTGGGTTATGCATATTATGTTTATACCTATGAACCATTTAAAGCATTATAATCTTGATAAGTAACAAAAAAAAACCTGGAGAAAACGCTTTAAAAGTTACCCACTGTGTTAGCAGAGCCCACCCACCCACCACATAACTCCTCGTCGCTGCCATCCTTACAGTCGTGACGTCCATCACACCGAAACACACTCCCTACACACAGCTCGCCACAGGCCAACTCCTCAGGCGCGCACTCCACGCTCTTCCTCTCTGTGAGTAGATGAAAGAACCCGCTTGCCGTACTTGATATATACACAGGCAATCACACCAAATGCTTAGTCCTATCCTAAGTCAAAATAATATCAAGGAACTATGAACATGTATCTATCATCAGGACCGTTTCGCTAATCAATACATTACATACTCACCACAGTTCAATTCATCGCTATGATCGAAGCAGTCCTCAAAGCTGTCACAACGGAGGTAGTCTCGGATACACACGCCGTCACCACACTGCCACGTTCCATCTTGGCATTTATCTGGTGTATGTGTGTAGATTGTAAAGACTGTTTTGTTATGACGTGAGGCTTAAAGAAGTTTTTTTTGTGTGTATTTGTTGTGTTGTGTGTGTGCGTGTGTGTGTGTGTGTGTGTGTGTGTGTGTGTGTATGTGTGTGTGTGTGTGTGTGTGTGTTTGTGTTTGTGTGTGTGTGTGTGTGGAGAGAGAGAGAGAGAGAGAGAGAGAGAGAGAGAGAGAGAGAGAGAGAGAGAGAGAGAGAGAGAGAGAGAGAGAGAGAGAGAGAGAGAGAGAGAGAGAGAGAGAGAGAGAGAGAGAGAGAGAGAGAGAGAGAGAGAGAGAGAGAGAGGGGAGAGAGAAGAGAGAGAGAGAGAGAGAGAGAGAGAGAGAGAGAGAGAGAGAGAGAGAGAGAGAGAGAGAGAGAGAGAGAGAGAGAGAGAGAGAGAGAGGAAGAGAAAGAGAGAGGGGGGTGAGGGAGGATGATAGACAGACAGACACGGTGCAATAGACAAACAGACAGACATAGACAAAAGAGACATAATACTGTCCTCAAGGAATGCATGAGGGTGACGGGCGCGTACCACAGTGGTCCTCGTCGTCCCCCAAAGGGCACTGCCACACCCCGTCACAGCGCATGCTCGCAGGAACGCAGAAGTCCTCGTCGGTACATTTGTGTTGCTGTGCGCCGCACGCTTTAAATAGCAAAAACAAATAATTATTCTTAAGGATAATTATACACACACTCTTCTCTTGTTTCTCTTGTTTGTTTTGTTTAGAGGATAATGCCTCAGAGCCATAGTGATCTACCGCTGCTGCATATTAGTGTTGGCCGAAGCCACCACCCCGGGGGGGGGTTACAAACCCCCGGCTGGCACCCGGTACCCATTCACTGCTGGGTGGACAGGAGCTAGGGATTTAAGAAAGACCACCCATCTATCTTTCGCTCCGCCCGGGGATCGAACCCGGGACTTCTCGGTTGTAAGCCGAGCGTGCTAACCACTACACTACAGAGTTTCACACACACACACACACACACACACACACACACACACACACACACGCACGCACGCACGCACGCACGCACGCACGCACGCACGCACGCACGCACGCACGCACGCACGCACGCACGCACGCACGCACGCACGCACGCACGCACGCACGCACGCACGCACACACCACACACACACACACACACACACACACACACACACACACACACACACACACACACACACACACAGTAGTAATAACATTAATGAGGATAACTGCGTGATTCAGAGCCAAATAAGTCATCGTTTTCTGCGTTCACATACTGCAGTTCTCCTCGTCGGTGGCGTCAAGACAGTCCTCCCAGGTGTCGCAGGCAAGGTGTTCCTTGAAACAGGAACCGTCCCTGCATGACAGGTAGCCTTCCCCGCACTGGCCCACGCCACGCTCCACCACTTCGGAACTGTTATCTGTTAGCCAGACAGAAGGGAAAACACACACATTTTGATCAGTTATAAAGTCATTTTACGAAATTATTCCCGCCGCTGCCATCAGTAAGGCTCCTGGGTGGCTTTCATCACCAAAGTAACTAATATCTAGTTATTATATTAGTTACATATTATTATAGTTATTATATTCATTATATTTTATTCAAGTTACTATGTTAGTTATATGTTAGTTACTTTGTTCATCACTAGTTCCTCTTTCACGCTGATTCACTCTCCCTCACGCTGCTCCACTTCATATCATTCATGAAGAACGAGAGTACATAGCTGTCACTCATTATTATGAATCAAAGTCTCCATAGTTATGTAAACTTTCGTTTTAAAAGCTTTGATAATTTCAACTTTTTATGGACGGGAGTGTCAACACATTGTCGTTTTTAAACAGTAAGCAAATTTATTATACTAAATATCCTGCTTTGCAATCAACACCGTCAATGAGGTAGATGGTACACTGTAACATGAACAAGAGCAGCAATATATTTCATATTATCGTAATTTCAGTTAGCAACCATTGAGTTTTCAAGTTGATAATGATAACGATGTATTTCCGTTGTGAATGAAGTGCAAGTAATTAACGGAAGCAAATTCTCCTGAACTATCAGTACGTATAAAAAAAAAGCCCAAATCGATATATTACAAAAAGGATAAACCAGTTATTCTTAAATCATTTCGTTTATTATTTCTTCCATGTTCCATAATAACGGAGGTGACGTAGTTCCTACCTAGATGAAGAGAGGGAGGTGTACGGGGCGCCCTACCTTTTCCATGAGTCAAATAAAGTGTTCCTCCATTATATTTACCTTTATCATTAGTATTCCTGTGGAGCAATTCTTTTTCCTGTATCAAGAGACTCAGTCAGTAAATAGAATGGAAGCATTCTTTCCCTTGTAACTCAAATTAATATTTTCAAAGTAAGCTTACCTTGTGTCTCATTCAGGTGCCTCGTCAGCTTCTCCAGGGGCGGAAAGCGTCAGCCGTAGTCAGCGGAAATAGGGGAGAAGCAACACAACATGAGACAGGGGCTGACAGGCAGACATATGAGGACAAAAAAAGATTCATGGCTCAGACAATGAATGATGTGAAATATGCGTAGGAAAATAAGCGACAGGGTTGATTTAGCGAGGAGGCACTATTGCCCCGGGCTTTGGTGCACCTACTGGTGGGTGAATACTGGGGCGGTGAGTGATTCAAGCGCCAAGGACACAGAAGAGTAAAAAATGAATACGTTTGAAAATAATGAATCAGATTATATAATTATGATTATATAATTTGAGGATGCATTTAGGAGCTACCATCAATAACACTATATATAGTGGCGACTATAGTCGCCACTGCACTATATAGTAATGTCTCCAGGCGTCATATAATACGAATTTTAGCATCACTACAGACTTGTATGTGCCACTGAAGAGGCATGCACACTGTTATTGCACAATAGTTTATATCATGACTGAATAATCTACCATGCTTCAAACCATGTTCAAACTTGGATAGAATTTGTTTTCGCGTTGGAAGAAGAACTTTTCTACATCCAAGCATCTTTAAGCATCTTTTACTTTACCTCTAATTTCCCTGAAAATCCCTCAAGTGGCGGCTTAAAGTAACTGGCGGGTTAAAACACTAGCTGGCGATCTTTGTGTAGCCGTTACCAAGGTTGCCACTCAGCTGATTGTTTGGTAATTTGTTCATTTATAACCATAATATGACACAGATGAAGACACAAAATGACACAGACTCTCCAGATAGCCCATTTTAACTTTCCTGAAATCATGGATGATAAAGTGCAAGTTTGAACGCCACCAAACGTCTGTAAATCGAAAAGAAACATTGCCCTGGCGACATAAGTGTATTGACGGTAACACAAAACCTCGATTACAAACTAAGGAAAAGATGTCAGAACTTTCCATGATCAGTTTGGAAAAGTAAAACAACAAATACGATTAGATAACAAAGAAAGGTTGTCTTGAAGTAAAAAAAAAAACAGACAACTATGTCAACACTTTAAATCTACGGTTAAGAGTTACTGTACCAAATCATAAAAGATGTTAGATATTTCGTTGTGAACACAATTTTGATAGTGTTAAGACATGCTGTGTAGATTGAGATGAATTGGTATAAGTGTGATATGTTGTATACGTGTACCTGGAGAGATGTACCCTTGAGGCCCAGATCGTAATTTCCATTGTAATTTGGCTACCATTAGATGCTTTTAATGAGTACATATAAGCAATATTTTAATAAATATGACCTGCTTAGTATCCTTGTCTACTAGGTAATTTGGTATATTTAGTTTCTTTTCGTGATTTTATGGCTAACAACAGACAACTTTACATAGCAAAGGAAAGATCTGGGCGTGAAGGGGTTAAACTTATTAGGTACGAGTGACATGGATGAATGGCCTTACGTTGGTTGTGTTCATTTGAGTCAGTAATCTTAGGGTGTGTCTCCTTCTTGCGTGTGTACTCTCTTCAGATTGTATTCCAGCTTTTAAGAATGTTTCCCCTTTGTTTCCTTTTTCGAAACCTTGTATACTTTCTTTTCTGACTAAGCTTCCTTTCCGACTCATGATTTGGTGGTGATTGCCGAGGTGCATTCTCTCATTAAGTCGATTATCCTCGTTTCCATTCGTTTTTTCATCGATATTCACTATTTCCTCTGTGAACTGACCATCCTTCCAAGGCTTTCTGATTCGGTCTGAAGTTTGATGATGGTGTGAGTCACTGTGGTGGTGGTCACGGAGCCAACGAGACTCAACATCTTCACTCGGTGCCTTAGACTGACTCTGCTGGGGATATGTTTTTCTAAAGGTTTCATATCTTTGTGGGAGGATTTGTATATTTTCTGAGCGACGGGCTGAAGTGACAAGTTTACTTTTCTTGTGGTGCTTAAGTTTCGTTATTGCATGACTTCCATGTAACGTTTTAGCATCATGTGTCAGTGGTGTGGAATGGAGGCTTCCGTCAAACGAATGCAAGGTTGGGTTCACTGGTTGACTTTTGTATATGTTTTCTAGTTTCCTTCTGGCGTGGAGAAAATTCTTTTGCTCCTGACTCGGTGTGGGGCGTTGAGTGCGGCCAGTATCGACATGGTTTTGTCCTTTGCTGCTTGTGAGGATTTTTGCAGTTTTTATTTGCATCATGCCTGAATCAGTCTCTTCGCATTCTGAAATCAAAAGGAAAATCTTATAAAATTTATTTAATTCACGTTGCTTACGTTTTCATTCTTAATTACCATTTTGTTTACATTGTTAACTGTGATACTTCTTGGTTCGTTGATTCCAATTTCACAAAGTTGAATTTTTGTCAACTTTATAGTCTTTCTCAAATATTATCTCCTCAAGTCTGTGTCTCGGCATTATTACCATTATTATCATTGCTATTATTACCATTGCTATTATTATTATTATCATTATTATTATTTGTATTATTATTATTATTATTATTATTATTATTATCATTATCATTATTGATATTATCATTATTACTGTTATAATCACTAATACTATCATTGCTATCATTATCATTATTATTATTGTGATTATTATTATTACAGCAAAAACAGCAATACTACTAATACTACACATGCTATTGATACTGCTATTTCAACTACCAGTACTACTACTACCAGTAATAGTGATGGTAGTAATAATGATACTAATGATAATAGTAATAATAATGATAATGATAATAATAATAACAGTAATTATAATGTCGATCATATTAACTATTATAATGATAATGATGAGGATAATTATAACATTAACATAAGTACTACTTAAACATAGGTGCTAATGACAAAAGCAAATAATGATTATGATAATGAGAACATTAGCATCAGTACCTACTTCTTAAACATAGGGGCTAAAAAATAACAATAGCACCAATTATAATTATCATCAATTGATATGGCACTGTCATCGAGCGTGAGACTCCCATGCTTGGCTCACGGAGTCACCTGGAGTGCTGGCAG
>JACEEZ010001841.1:135000-170000 GCA_016584305.1 Chionoecetes opilio
CAGGCAGAGACAGGGACACCATCAGCTGTAGTCGTGGGCATGCGTGCGTGTGTGTATGTATGTGTGTATATTTGTGTGTGTGAGTGTGTGTGTGTGTGTGTGTGTGTGTGTGTGTGTGTGTGTGTGCGCGCGTCTTTCATTCACCCAAGGTCTTGATTGAGTAGATAGTTTCTAAAGCTGTACAGATTGGGTTGAATCCTGTGTATAGCTAGGGCACTTGCTGATGCATACATTGCAGACCGTCGAGTATCTGATAATCTTCCCCTATAATAGGAGCTATGGTGTTAATTCATAGGATTAGTTTTATCTCAAAACTCAAGACAACGCTGCCGCATCTACTCTTTCAATCGAGAGGGTGAGTTTGGGTGGCCTAGAAAGCGATGTCCACAATAGTGGACATCCACTCCATGGATCATCATGGATCCAGAGAGAGATCCATGTACAATATCATGAAATAAAGAGAAGAAAATATATTATTTAAGTGAAAGAAGAAGAAAAACAGATGTGAGGCTTAGTCATACCATCATGCATCGAAATGATACATGCACAATCAGGCTGACAAGATAGCATCTATAGGGCGAAAAATTGAGATGAGGAAGATAATGAACAAGATGGAGGCAAGATCAGAAAATTCACCTGTGAGTGAAAATGAAACAGTTGAAGAGTGATGAAGTTCTTACACAGTCCTTTTTCAACAAGTATTTAAGATAATGATGATATCATTGTCTTCTCTTGATAATGATCCCCATTTTACAGCTGTTATAAATGAAATGAATAAACTTTTCCCAACAAATCCCTTTCTGGCACATCATTACAAATAACTTTCAAACACAATCTTTTACACCTCGACAAGGCAGCTCATAGCGGTGTGGGAAGCAACACCGATGACCTGAAGTATGATGAAGAAAGAAAATCAAAATGTCTATAAAAAGTTTAACCATCAGAAATTCATGAATACGAAAATACTTCTGTCTGTAATTGATTGATTAGATGATAATAAAAAAAAGTTGAAATTTCCACTTGCCTGTAGATGCGGCCGACCCCATGAATGGTTGTTGAGCTGAAGAAATCTGCCACCCTGGATGTCAGGGAGATTTCATCATCTTGTCTCCCGTCGTCTACCTTCTCCTTTCTCTCCTTCGCATTTTCGTCCATAATGATTGCTGTTCGTTTAGACTGAAACGTAAGATGTTTGCCAACACGCCACACTATGCTGGATTATTAAGCTGCGAGTATATGATTGCGAGTGCAGTTACTTTGATACTTATATCACCACCACCGCCACCACGATTAGAGTTCCACTAAATATAAATCTGAGTATGTATCTGAGTGTCTCACAAAGATCACTATTTTGTGAAAATGGGTCAGGTAGTGATGGAAGGTGACAGTTTTTTCCAGTCATTGGATCAATGAATACTGCGCGAAATAGGCCTATTGTAATTCGTAATCCTTCTTGTTACATTTAACGAGTGCCATTGTTGCAATAGTAATGCTTTGATCTTACCTACTCTCATGCGATGACGTGGAAATTGAAAGTAAATCCATAAGAATCGGTATAGGGTTTGCATCGTCGTCATTGTTAATAAGACTGGTTATGAAAGGGTATAAGAGCAATGAAATAAAACCATTCCTTAACTCACCAGCACCTCCGTGTGACTGTCGCGGCGTCCCGAGGAGCTGTGCGAGGACGTGCCGACACCTGCAAGACTAGGAGGGAGGGAAAGGCACTGGCAGAGATACAGAGTTTGCGCAAGTGAGAAACAAATAATATGTGCATGTGTGCGCGTAGCTGTGGGTGTGTGTGTGTATGTGTGTGTGTGTGTGTGTGTGTGTGTGTGTGTATATATGTGTGTTATTCACCCATGGTCTTGTCCACGCGAATCGGACTCGTGATCGCCAGTTTCACCCTTCCGGTGCGAGCTTGGAGCTCATTATTACCGATCTTTGGGTAATGTTGGGACCTCACACACCACACACACACCCATCCCCTTGCTCAAGGGGACAGTAACCGCTCGAATTTCTCAGTAAAAAATCCCCGGGAACAGTGACGATTCGAACCGACTACCACAGAATGGCAGGCCAGCACGCTATCAACTTGACCCTCGTGGCGGCATCGTGTGCGTGCGTAGGTGTGTGTGTGTGACTGAGTGTGTCTATGTGTGTGTGTGTTCTGAATCATACCTATTTCTTCTTATATCTATTTAATTGAATCAAGCTCGTTTTATACAGGTTGTTATATTTTTTGTGCAGTTTTTCGTATCTGTCATTAAATTTGTGGGTAGTATTGGCAGTGTTTCATTTGGTAGCACATTTCACTGACCTATTACTGTATCTGCACTATCAAGGTTTCGCACATTCTTATTGGCCCCTTTTGTTGCTGTAATTGTTGTAGCCTCTTAATTCTGTTTTGCTATAAGTTAAATACTCATTTACATATTCGCGTTCCTTACCTGTTATATATACGTAGTGCGTTTGTGTTACATGTTCATGTCACCTCTTTTTCCTTCCTTCTTTTAGGGTTGATAAGTTCAGTTTTTATTTATTTTCTCTTCATAGGCTAGATGTTTTAGCCTTGGGACCCACCTTGTAGTTCCTTTTCAACTTTATCCCTGTGGGGTTTTTTTTCTTTGTGGAAGGATATTCAAAACTATGGAGGCCTGTTTTAGAGTTGGCCTGATCAATGTCATTATCTTCCCCAGCATTAATTCGCTTATGTGAAGGTTATTCTCATATCACCAAGCAACGTGTTCGTGTTCCATACTTCTTCATTGATATGATCAGCCGATGATAGCTTATTATTAATGGTCATGTCAGTCTCCTTTATGGTGTCTGTATCTTGTGTCTCCTATAGCAGTCCCAGTTGGGTGTTTTTTGCAACTTTTACAATTCTTATTACATTAATGTCGACATTAGATTTCATTTGATAATTCATTCTTGTAGTCTTTTTTGCAGCTTTTTATAAGAATTCATATATGTGACTTTCCTCTGTGATTCTGCATTATTCTATGACATATTCCTGTACCTTTTGTCCTCAGTATTACGTATAGCTCTCATGGTATTTATAGAGCTGTTCTTGAAATTTCGAAAATGTAAGCTTTCCATTTTATAATTGCGCAGCAGAACATGTAATACTAATTTGACGAGGCCTCTTGACCCTATGCAGGCACACTGCGTGAGTCACGTGACGTTACTGTTACGTAAAGGTTTCCAGAAAGAAGTGTTTAAGAAGAAATTTAATAGTGCCTCTCGAGGCACTATTAAAGTGCCTCGACCCCCAAGTTATTGGCATTATTTCAATACTTAGCCTCCCACATAATCGTGAAAATGTATCTCTGAAAATCTTCGAGTACCCTTTTGATTGCTTTGCTTGTATATTCCAGTTTAGGAATCCTTGGTGTGTGGTGACTGGCCGCTGGCACAACGCATGTCTCAACTCTGTGTAGGGGTTGGTGTGAGGTATCACAGATGTGTTGTAGCAGTCCTTTGTAGAGGCTCTGGTGGTGTGTGTATGCATAATGTTTGTATGTATTTTAACACACTATTTTAAAGCCTCTGGTGCTTGTTATGGATGGTGGCAATGTCTGCACAAACACATCTGATTCTCGTGCGGTGTGAAAATGTCCACCAAGTAGTAGTAATTCCATGACTTAACATTACTCAGGGCTGCGGCAACACATCCCTGAAAATCCTTTGAAGTACCCCAGGGGTACTACATGTACATACGTAGTGCACAAGTTCGGGAGTTCTTAGAGTAGCCTACTAGTGTTGCAAACGGTTGTACCTCTCCATTACACCGAGTGTCATTACCTAGATAAGACTCACAACGTTGTATCGTGACAAGTAATGAATAGCACAGTCATGTGACTGTTTATCTTCTGTCATGATGGCTGTTGATGTTATTGACAAAAGAGAACAAATGAATATCGGCCACATCATATCGACACACATTATATCATGTGGTAATAGTTATGATATTATTTTCAGTTGTTGCACGTTTACCCTTACCACTGCCTGAAGAAATGTAATACGAATACTAACACCTGTACGTTGTACACTACTAAACAACTCTACGTACAGAGTTAGCTAACCTATCATTTATCATGTGTTTCTCGGTATCGCTACATGGAAACCTCTGCCTCGTGTGCCACTTTCTTTCCTTAATTCTCCTATAACCTACGGCGGGAAGACTCACTCAACTCCCTTGCTGTCTCCCCTTCATCATTCTCGGTCTACGTTTGTGTGTGTGTATATAATGTGTTGTGTGTGGGTTTTTTTTTTTTTTTTTTTTTATATAGCTATGTTACTTCTTTTTTTATGTTATGGTGCTTAGATATATTTGGTGATGGCTTTTTTAGTGTTCACCAGATTTGTCATTGGTAACTTTGTCTTTTCTTTTAGTAAATTAAGAATATTGTGCTTAAGAATTGAGTTGGACCCAAAAAATTCAATGTATTTTTATTAAGTTTATGTGCATATTGTTGTGGTCAATAAAATATCTATCTCTATATATCTATCTGTGTGTTATGAGAGAGAGAGAGAGAGAGAGAGAGAGAGAGAGAGAGAGAGAGAGAGAGAGAGAGAGAGAGAGAGAGAGAGAGAGAGAGAGAGAGAGAGAGAGAGAGAGAGAGAGAGAGAGAGACGAGTCATGGGAGGGCATGTGTCTATATTGCACCCTTACTGCCGCTAAGCCGTGTGCTTACACACATCTCACGGCAGCGCCAGTATGGCCACGCTTCCTGGTATACCGTCACTCGTCAGTGTGAGGTCAGTAGAGGAGTGTGGCAGGATGGGCGTGTATGCTCCCTTCGTCCGTAGCCAGGGCCAGTGGAACTCCGCCAAGTGGGTGGATGTATATTTCCATTATCTTCTCCACAGCTTCTTTCTGCCAGGGATTCTTTTCTTCATTTTTGTCTTCATCCTCAACCCTCTTTACCATCGTGTGAACCAGGTAAGTCATATAAATATATATTATTTTAATATATATATATATATAAAATATATATATATTATATATTATATATATATATATATATATATATATATATTATATATATATATATATAATATATATATATATATATATATATATATATATATATATATATATTATATATATATATATATATATATATATATATATATATATATAATTATATATATATATATATATATATATATATATATATATATATATATATATATATATATATATATATATATATATATATATATATATATATATATATATATATATATATATATATATATAATATATATATATATATATATATATATATATATATATATATATATATATATATATATATATATACTATATATATATATCATATATGTTCATTATTATATTATCATTATTATTACCATTACTGTTATCTTTTTTATTATTATATCATTATCATTACTATCATTATTATCATTGTAAGCATTATCATTATAATTATTTTTATCATTAGTGTTATTATTATTATTATATTTTTGTGTAGTAGCAGTAGCAGTGGTGGTAGTGGTCGTAGTAGTAGTAGTGGTGTTGTTGATGGTAGTGGTTATGTGTGCACTATTTTAGGTGGCTGTAACATAGCAGCTGACGTTTCTCTCGTTCTCATTATAATAAATGTTGTTCTTCACGAAACAGGTCTTCTTTGGCTACAGTGAAAACGAAATCGCAGCTTTACCACGCCTCTCCATGATTCACATCTTGCCCATCGTAGCACTGGTGATCTCTCCTCCCTCCATCCGCCTGGTGGCGGTCATAGTGGCAACAGCATGCTCTGTGGCGCTGAACCGAGGATCTGCCAACTCTGATGACTCCACGACACTTGTGAGAGAGAGAGGCTGTGTGGCAAACGACAGAAACTAAGAAGTGCACATCTGTTATCAGCTTGCATAGTATGTATCGTAGGCAAGGCCGCATAAAATGTATTGTATCACAACTATAAATACAGTGCAGGTATTCACAACACTTGAAAGATTTGATTTCCCATTTAGTTGATTCATTAAAGAATATGTTTACGAAAATTCATAGATTTTTTGACTTCCAGACTTGAGAACTCCAGTGTTTGGGTGTTGAACAATACATGAAGGTACTCTTCAGTATAAGAATTGATGCTTCCTAGTTCCTAAAAGAGATCTGTGAAACACAAATGCTGTTAAGATCGAATATTAAGGTCATCCGTTCGAAGTGACACGTCCAAATTACCACTATAGGTTTAAAGTTTATTGTCTGATTATGAATGGAAAAGCTAGGCTACTTTAGTGGGCGGGAAATTTGACTGAGACCATGACTAGTTTATGCATGACTCCCATTTTCTGTGCTCCAATTATGGATAGTCTTGGTCAATCTTTTGTCATTAAAAGGTTGATATTTCATCAAGAGGCCACAGATCTATTCCAAACCTTATTACAACTTAACCACCTTACACTGCTGTATAAGCGTATGTTTTAGTGTGTATTGACCTCTTCAAAAAACGATTGATTTATTACGTATTCCATGAAACTAACGTTCTAAGTAAGAGGTCATTAAAAAATTATGTAACTCTTTTTTTGTCCTTTTTTACCCGCCCTCCCCCCTTGTCACGCCTTGTAACACATGTCCAAACCCCCTTAGAAAATTATGTAACACCAGCTAGTACCCGCCCCCCTCCAATTAATAGGCTAGGTTTTCGTTTTTTATTCAAGTGCAATAGTAAAACTCTATTAAAAGCCTAAATAACTGCAAATTATTTTCATTAGATTCAATAAGTCTATTGGAGAATGCTCACTATATCTCGTTTGTCATTCTATAAGCACATCTCTCTAGAAACATAAGGAAAATATCTGAAAATGTTATGTAACACATGGCTGCATCCCCCCCCTTGCACCCCCCACCGTCACACTCATAACTTTTCATTTCATAACACTTCACCATACCTCCCCTTCTCCCCTTAGGCGTTACGTAATTTTTGAACGGACCCTAAGGTCTTGCCAACCCTACATAATCTCTCTCTCTCTCTCTCTCTCTCTCTCTCTCTCCTCTCTCTCTCTCTCTCTCTCTCTCTCTCTCTCTCTCTCTCTCTCTCTCTCTCTCTCTCTCTCTCTCTCTCTCTCTCTCTCTCTCTCTCTCTCTCTCTCTCGTTTTTCCGTCTTCCAAATCAAGTGGCAAGTCATGGTCAAGCTCAACGCGGAATCCAAGGTTTAAGGTTTTCTATACCATTGCTGTGGGGTTAAACTGAGGACGCAGAATCTCTAATCTCAAACCTCCTCCTTCTGTATAGAGCTGTATACTACAGTAGGTATGTAGCTATACAGCTCCTCTTTCTGTATGGAAACAAGAGTGTACTAAAGATAGGGGAAAAATTGTCATGTTATCTTGCAAGTGTCAACATGTGTTGCTGGTATTTATATATATATATATATATATATATATATATATATATATATATATATATATATATATATATATATATATATATATATATATATATACATATATTTACATTTGTGTCTATAGTGCCTGTAGGCAGTGGTGACCCAGGGCTCTGGAGGTTCACTTGAGGGCTGTGATGGTTGGTCCTCGCCCGTGGTGGCGCAGTCAGGATTTTTATAGTGACACCTGTGATTAGAGGCTCATATGCATGCCGCCCCCCTGTGTCCCCCGATGCACTCGCAATCGAAGGTAGAGTTAATGGGCAGGGTATGTGGGTGTTCTTAGGCCACTCGACGTTCGTTTGGGAGAAAGGTTTTGGTTTTCGTCGGGGATCGAACTCGGGTCACCGAGAACGCCAGTCGGAGACGCTAACCACTCTGCTACCGCCTCTCCTCTCTTGGTATACCAAGAACTATTAAAAAAAATGTGTATATCCTTTCCTTACGTCAGTGTTCATAATCTTTGATTTTGACGTAACTGCAGTACTCAAGTGCGGGAATTTTGCACTAGTATCACTATTTATTATTTTTATCGCATGTCCCTTCTCCACTGAACCCCAAATGGGAGGGTTGATTAACTTGTCCGAAATGTACGAGTTTTTGCTTCAGTTGTAACTCGTGTTATTATAAGGAATAGTACACTTGCATTTTTTTATCATTGACTTATTTATTTATCATTGACTTTTTACTAAATTTTGACAAGTAAAAAAAATAGATAAAATATGCTTTAGATATATACTCTTTTATTTTTACAGTCAAACACAGAAGGAGAGGAAGTGTAGGGGCAATAGAAGGAGAAGTTGGGGGTATAAAGTGACTCTAAACACATATGTGGGTATAACTCGAGGAGTTAGGGACACGGCGGGCTTGTGGGAGGCAGCAAATATTTTCTTTTAAAAAAAGTCAATACGTAGAACATGCAAGTTATTTCCTTTTATCACCTTATTATTGATATTGATATCACCATATTTACGCTGACGGAAAGAGGAGGATGTGGAGGGGCATAACAAGGAGGAGATGGGGAACATAATTAGAAAAGGTCGAGGGGGCTTGGCGTGTCAGGGGACTTGGCGGTTAAGGGACTTGGCGGTGATGATGATGATAGTTATGATGTTATTTATTTAGTTAACGCTAATTTATGCATGGTGCTAATTCATTTATCAGAAAACGAAATATATAAGTGAATAAATAACATCATTACATACATTACCGTTAACTAAATAAATAACATCATCAATCGGGTAATTTTCCCGATTGATGATGTTATTTATTCACTTATATATTTCGTTTTCTGATAAATGAATTAGCACCATGCATAAATTAGCATTAACTAAATAAATAACATCAATCGGGAAAATTATCCGATTGATGATTTTATTTATTTAGTTAACGCTAATATATGCATGGTTCTAATTCATTTATCAGAAGGAAAAAAAATATCAATGGAAAGCTAATAAAATTGCGCTTCTATTGATATGTTTCATGGTAAATGTTGACTCGCAAAGTTTTAAATGGCGAAGAGTTGAAGTGAATAATAAGTTCATACATATTTCTTCAGAGTCTCGTAATGGCATTTCTTTAGCGTGTTTTACTGTTTTTTATTTGATAATATTATAGAACAAACATTTACGAAGATAACATTTATAAATAGCATTTATAAATTACTGTATAATATACGTAGCCGACAGAGCGAGGGAGAAGACGGAGCGGGTGAGATGACCGAGGCTGATGACGTCACGGCCCATCGCTCAGGCCTTGTATATAGAAGGCCGTGGTAGTGCCCAATAGGTGTCTTGCACGTGACGTCACAGCCCTTGTTGTGGCTGCGACAGGCGCGGGAGATACGAGCTGGAAGACCAACAAACTCCACTTGCCGCCTGTGTTTGCCAGCTTATGGTAATTTTCCCCTACCAAATATATGTTTATCAGTATAAAAGATATACTGTTATCTTCGGAAATATTTGTTCTATAATATTATCAAATAAAAAAACGTACAACACACTAAAGAAAGGCCATTATAAGACCCGCAAGAAATATGCATGAACTTAATATTCTACAACTCCAGCTCCCATTTAATATTTTGCTCGAAAACTTTTTACATGGACAATATCAATAGAAGCGGAATTTCATTAGCTTTCCATTGATATATTTCGTTATCTGATGAATAAGTTAGAAGCATGCATAAATTAGCGTTAACTAAATAAATAACAGCATGAAATCGGGTAATTTTTCCCGATTGATGAGGTTATTTATTTAGTTAACGCTCATTTATACATGCTGCTAATTCATTTATCAGATAACGAAAAATATCAATGGAAAGCTAAGGAAATTCCGCTTCTATTGATATTGTCCATGTAAAAAGTTTTCGAACAAAATATTAAATGGGAGCTGGAGTTGGTGAATATTAAGCTCATGCATATTTCTTGAGTCTCATAATGGCCTTTCTTTAGTGTGTTTTACGGTTTTTAATTTGATAATATTATAGAACAAACATTTCCGAAGATAACTGTATTATCTTTTATACTGATAAACATATCTTTGGTAGGGGAAAATTACCATAAGCTGGCTAACACTAGGGTACCTCTATAAAGAGGGTAACGCCATTCATAGGCCCTATGTTAAACGCTACTGGGCGCCATCTTGGTGCCAAGGCCTCCTCGTTCACCCAAGACCCGGGGAAGTTCTCAAGGCATTACCCCGCAGTATATCATGTTATACATGTATAAAGGATAGACTGTTATCTTCGGAAATGCTTGTTCTATAAGATTATCACATAAAACATAGTAAAACACATTAAATAAAGGTCATTATGAGACTCTGAAGAAATATGATGAACTTAACATTCACTTAAAACTCGTCGTCATGTATAACTTTGTGGGACAGCTTATAAGATGGCAGATATCAATACAAGCAGAATTTAATTAGCTTTCCATTGACATATTTTGTTTTCTGATACATACAATAATACCATGCAAACATTAAGGTTAACTAAATAAATTGCTCTCTCCCGCTTTCTCTCTCTCTCCGACCGCTCTCTCTCTCTCTCTCTCTCTCTCTCTCTCTCTCTCCCCTCTCTCTCCTCTCTCTCTCTCTCTCTCTCTCTCTCTCTTTCTCTCTCTCTCTCTCTCCTCTCCCCCTCTTCTCTCTCTCTCTCTCTCTCTCTTCTCTCTCTTTCTCTCTCTCTCCGTGAAAGAGAGGGAGAGAGAGATATAAGTGAAAGAGAGATGAGTGAGAGATATGAGAGGGTAACCAAAAAATCCTTTATAATTATTTCCTTCTCTCTCTCTCTCCTCTCTCTCTCTCTCTCTCTCTCTCTCTCTCTCTCTCTCTCTCTCTCTCTCTCTCTCTCTCTCTCTCTCTCTCTCTCTCTCTAAATATATATATATATATATATATATTATATATATATATATATAGAGAGAGAGAGAAAAGAGAGAGAGAGAGAGAGAGAGAGAGAGAGGAGAGAGAGAGAGAGAGAGAGAGAGAGAGAGAGAAGAGAGAGACAGAGAGAGAGAGAAGAGAATTTGAAAAAGGTTTTGGTTACTCTCTCATATCTCTCTTTCATTTCTCTCTTTCTCTCTCTCTTTCACGGAGAGAGGAGAGAGAGAGAGAGAGAGAGAGAGAGAGAGAGAGGAGAGAGAGAGAGAGAGAGAGAGAGAGAGAGAGAGAGAGAGAGAGAGAGAGAGAGATATGAGAGAGTAACCAAAAACCTTTTTCAAATTATCTCTCTAAATATATATATATATATATATTTTTTTTTTTCTTTTTCTATATATATATTGAGAGAGAGAGAGAGAGAGAGAGAGAGAGAGAGAGAGAGAGAGAGAGAGAGAGAGAGAGAGAGAGAGAGAGAGAGAGAGAGAGAGAGAATTATAAAGTTTTTTTGGTTACTCTCATATCTCTCACTCATCTCTCTTTCACTTATATCTCTCTCTCTCTCTCTTTCACGGAGAGAGAGAGAGAGAGAGAGAGAGAGAGGAGAGAGAGAGAGCGCGGTCGGAGAGAGAGAGAGCGGGAGAGAGCAATTTATTTAGTTAACCTTAATGTTTGCATGGTATTATTGTATGTATCAGAAAACGAAATATGTCAATGGAAAGCTAATTAAATTCTGCTTGTATTGATATCTGCCATCTTATAAGCTGTCCCACAAAGTTATACATGACGACGAGTTTTAAGTGAATGTTAAGTTCATCATATTTCTTCAGAGTCTCATAATGACCTTTATTTAATGTGTTTTACTATGTTTTATGTGATAATCTTATAGAACAAACATTTCCGAAGATAACAGTCTATCCTTTATACATGTATAACATGATATACTGCGGGGTAATGCCTTGAGAACTTCCCCGGGTCTTGGGTGAACGAGGAGGCCTTGGCACCAAGATGGCGCCCACAAATCGAGTTGTCGCTACTCTATCTTATATAATACAGGTACTCTAGCTAACACGGGCGGCAAGTGGAGTTTGTTGGTCCTCCAGCTCGCTCCGACGGGCGGCATTTGGCTTGAAGACGCTAGGTCGTGACGTCAGTGCAAGACACCTATACTGAAATTATAACGAATTTTCTATAAATAGTAGTTGCATATTATATATATTATAGTTGCAGTCCTCTCTCTGCCTTGTTGTTGTGTGTGAGGGTCCCGCTGTCAGCTGTTTGAAGGTCTCACCGTCTATTTTCACTCTTGTTTTGATGTTCTGTTGACAACTTTACAGCCGGTTTGAAGGTCCTGTCAAGGTGTCACCTGCCACGATCCCAGCACAGAAGGGCCCTCAACACTGAAGGCTGTTGCAGAGTCAAAGAGAACATATTTTGTTTACAGGATCTTCACTGATCCTGATTTTTTGCTGGTGTTTTTTTTATGTAAGAATTATTTTCCCTTGAATGATACGGCTATTATTAGAGTGAACTGGGATCTTTTTAAGGTAATTATGGAGGAGAGTTTCACGGTCGTTTTCAGAGACACCAACTACTTTTTCTTTACCTACAATAGGTGCTTGTTCTAATGGTGCTAGTTTTATTTTGCGCAAACCAAAAAAAAAAATTGAAACCTAACCTAACCTTATGTTTTAACCTAACCTAACCTAACCTAACCTTACCTAACCTAACCTAACCTAACCTAACCTAACCTAACCTAACCTAACCTAACCTAACCTAACCTAACCTAACCCAACCCAACCTAACCTAACCTTACAGGTTTTAAAGAAACCTAACCTAACCATAACCACAAAATATTATTATTATTATTTTTTTTATTTTTTTATTGAGCGCAAGTACAGTAGTAGTGTACAGTATACTGAGCCAAAACAAAATTTGAATTCGTGAGTAGTAAGGTCTGTAGCGTACGTGAAACTCTCCTCCATATTAACCCTTTTTAATTTGCCTTAGGTAGTACTTATTTTGGTAAAGATTTGTTTTAGCAAGTCTGCCATATCACTTCTTCTGGTTTATGAGGCCTGTCATTTCTGCCTCTGCATATATGCAGTTTCGACCAATCCACGATCGGTAGTTTAAGTATCCTGAACATTTATTTCTCATAAAGAGTATTTCTAACCCCATATTATCTGGGCGGCCATCAATGCTAATATCAGAAATTAAGGTAAAACTGGTTTTTATTGTATTACTTTCTATCTTGTTTTACTCATTCCGTGCCCAACAACCTTGGGGACCGCCGGGCCGCCAGGCTGGTGTGAAAGTGGGGGAATAAAAAAATGGTTAAATACATATGCAGTTTCAACCAATACTACCTATTAACCAATACTTTGCTGATCTAAACTGGGGGCGCTAGTTAACTAACCTAACCCGGGCATTGATTACGTAACCTAACCTAACCTAACCTCGCTGGTGGCGCCTCGCTCCTCCAGACCCCCCTTGTGTTATTTTTCATTTCTGCCAGCTGTTGTAGGGGTAAGAAATACTCCTTATGATGAGAACAAAACGTTCAGGATACTTGAAACCCCCGATTGTGTAGTAGTTTAAACTGCAGAGAAGGCAGTTATACCCAAAAATTAATGAAATATGGGGTTCCCAAAATGTAAGGAAATTTCTCTAAAATTCAGGGAAATTTCCCTAAATTTTAGGGAAATCTCAAAAGTAGGGAAGAATGGAAATTGCATAATGCATGAACTAAATTAACTGTAACCCCCCGTTATTTCATTAACCTAATCTGGACGTTAGTTAAGTACCCTAACCTAATTTTTATTTAAAGTACAGTAAACCCTCACTTTTATGGGCCTCAATATAACAAATTTTGGCTTTAACGAACTTTTTCTGCCAGTCCGATATATGCGGGGATTTACCGAATAAGTTCGGTAAATGCGGGGTTTGGTTCAATGCTGGGCCGGCCGAACATGTACATGCAGGTCGATCGGTGGCTGTGAAAACAAACCCGACCTGGCGGTGCATGGCTGCGTGCCGATCAATCTGGCTTTGTCAGCCCGAGTGTAAACACCTTCTCAAGCATCCTCCCGTGCCTTACAACGTTGCCTGCCTCTCGTGCCTCAATATGTATTGTTTTCATTTCCCTGTATGCGTATAGTATTTGTGATGGCTGCATGTACGTAAGTATACAAACTTATACAAACTTTCATTTAATGTAAAAAACTAAGTTCATTATACAGTACACGGAAAGGATCAGAAATAGCAAACTTTCACCTCGTATAACGAACAAAGTTTGTTATATGCGAAAAGTTCGGATCCCTCGGATATAACGAACTATCGGATATAACGTCACCCCCTTCACCCCAATTGGTTTGTTATAGTGAGGGTTTACTGTACCTACATGTAAAATACCTTAATCAGAAGTAAAGGGTCCTGGGCATGGGCAACCCGTCAGGGTGGCATGGTTGGTAGAGTCGTGAGCTTGCGTGTGCAGAGTCCCTGCGCATTCAGTCAGCGGTTCGAGTCCACCAAGTTCGTCCTGGCGTGGTGGTGCTTTGTATAGTCAATAACCTTGTAGTTGGTACTTGCAAAGTGTCTAGATAGGATCAAAGTATCTTATCTTATATGGGCATGGTTTAAGGTCGCTACCTTCTCCTCCTCTAGCAATGCAAGCTTCTATTATAACGACAACACCGTCACCACCACAGCAAGATACCTGAACGATGCCATTGCGAGACTGACAGGAATTCCTGGGACATGGTGTTCTGCCATGACTATAAACACGTTGTTTTTGAGACTGGCCAAGAATAATTGACATGGTACAATGTCATAAAAGATAATCTCTTTCATTGGCGGTAAATGGTCACATGAGTGGGCCTGCACGATGACCCTACCCCTGACGCCAACAAACAAACGAACGCATTACGACTTCAGGTGCTCCGTGAGTCGGAGGTAAAACAGAAAATACTTTAAATCTTAAAAAGTTATTTTGCGACGTTATTATTCATTTCCAACGGCTGATATACGGGTTAGAAAAACTGCAAATGGTCAGATCTACAAGTTGATGACTGTTATAACTGCGTGCCTTGTAATGCTGTAAATTGCAGTAGAACCAAAATTAATTTAAAAGATATTAATTAATTTACAGGTTCTGTCCAGCCTGGCTGCCATTACCTTTGTGTGTGTGTTTGTTTTTGGGTATTGCACATACTCAGAAATTATTGAGGGTGTGACGTTTGATGATGCAATCTCCACGTATTTTGAGCCAATCAAAGCAAAGCACATTTCGTGACGTGGCAGACAGTAAAGGCTGGTTCACACAGGCCAAATAGCAATTTATAGCGCCTGAAAACCGGTGTTGTTCGGCTGTGTGCCGAGATTACGTTCACACACGCAATTCGTTCCGGTGTGACGGTACAGAAGATCTGCCGTGCCCGTTGGTCCAGCGCATGCGCAGAATTTTGTGTTTTCAAATCTAACCTTACCTTGCCTAACCTACCTAACCTAACCTAACCTAATTTACATTACATAAAATACAGGGAGGTCCCGAAGATACGAGCAGTTAGGTTCCACCTGGCATACTCGTAAAGCGAAATCTCGTATAGCGAAATACATAACTAATGGTAAAATATAGGTTTGGTTCCAGGACCCCATCAAAGACATATTTTTCAAGCTAAAATAAACTACCAAACACAACAAAAACACAGCGTCTATGACTCTATATTACCCACACTGTACTACCTGTTCTGTAGAAAAAGCATTCTGAAAGAGAAAATAGCACACAAAATAACATAACTGCACATTAATTAAACATAAAACATGTATAACAAGCAAAAAAGACGTTGTACTGTAGGGGACGCCGCGTGATACAAGAGAAGGTAGTGTAGGGGTCCCAAGGTTGGGGCCGCACACCTGCTAATTACCCCTAAAGGTCAGGCTGCACCATATGTTTAATTACCCTTCAGGTCACTGAAGGGTAATTAAGCGCAACTCTACTGCTACTGCCTCAACTCAACTCAACTCAACTTAACTTAAACTTCTACTGCTACTGCCTCAACTCAACTCAACTTAAGGGCAACTCTACTGCTACTGCCTTGCTAGGGGTGACCTGACTGCGGTCCCAAGGTTGGGGCCGCACACCTGCTAATTACCCCTAAATGTCAGGCCGCGCCATATGCTTAATTACCCTTCATGTCACGGCTTGCTAGGGGTGACCTTTTGTCCAGCCCGGGAGTGGTAGGGTGCGCATTTTGAACTTGATATTTTTACTCACCCCAGTTTGAATGTCGTATCATTGGATTTTCGATCTCTTATATTGAAAATAGACCCTAATTTACTCAGCTCGTATCATTGATTTCTCGTACACCGAATGCTCGTATAACGGGACCTCCCTGTAACCTAAAATACTGCCTAGAGTATGATATTTGGTCCGAGTAACAGCCCGCTTCGTCTGTTTGTTTACATCTACCGAGTTCTGCGCATGCGCTGGACCAACTGGCACAGCGGATCTTCTATACCGCCACACCGGGGAACAAATGCTGGTTTATTGTTCCCGCGTCTCTACCATCCCACGTCGTCTGTTTGTTTACATCCACCGAGTTCTGCGCATGCGCTGTGTTTACAGTGTACATTCAACCATGAATCGTCATTTTTTCCTTGATATCATCTACTGAATCAAATTCCATGTCTAACCTAACATAATCTGATTTAACCTAACAACCGTTTCTGGCTATAGCTAAAACGGAAAATTTTAGGTGTTATGTATGTATCGCCATTGCCATGGGAAATTGGGATTCAAAGTAAGGATGAAAGGATCTACACGATGTTGTAAGTTAAATTTGTTAGTGTTTAGTGCCCAATACCGAAATTATACCAATAATTGGGGTGAGTGGGGAAGAAGGTGGTGCTGGCTTCTGCGTTTGTTTGAATTTGGCGTGCGAAAATTCCCGGCAACCAGCACATAAAGACCAATCGAGCGGTGTAGGTTTTTCCGGGGAATACTTCCTGCGATTTACTCCACGGGAAGTAAGCTCAGCACATATTCCCTGACATTTGGTCAGTGTGAACCACCCTTAAGGAGTCATTTCACCTCTGTTTTACAATGGCTGCTGTCAGTGGAGGGTGTATCGTCCGCGTTCTCTGTTTTCTCGAGTTTCATCACTACAATGCAGGTGAATTTCCATTGAGCATTTGTTTAGAGTGTACCCTTGGGGGTTATGAGGTTATAATGTCAGGTTTGGTTTAGTTTAGGTAAGGTTAGGTTTTTGTGGAGATGATGAACCACTTCAATTTCTCTCCCCCACCCAAAAACCCTGATTTCCCATAGTCCCCCAAGCTTATTGGCTAGGGCGAAAAGGAAAATGGTAATTGGGAGTATTGCTTAAAACTGCATAGTATTTACTTCTGCTTCAGCAAATAAAAGAGATATTACTAATTACCAGAAACTAAAAATAACCTTACACTAGGGTCCCACATAGAACGAGAAATTGGTTGATAAATTAGGTCGTTCTATGTGAATTCGCTCTAAGTGAAACATAATCTAAACAAAAAATTTATATTGGTCGATACACTAATTTATGCATGGTGCTAATTCATTTATCAGAAAATGAAATATATCAATGGTAAGCTAATAAAATGCCGCTTCTATTGATATGCTCCATGTTATAAGTTGTCTCGCAAAATATTAAATGGCGAAGAGTTTAAGTGAATATTAAGTGAATGCATATTTCTTCAGTCTCATAATGGCATTTCTTTAGTGTGTTTTACTGTTTTTTATTTGATAATATTATAGAACAAACATTTACAAAGAGAACAGTATATCATTTATACTGATAAACCTTATACTGTATTCATGGAACACTTTTTTACCTTGCCGATCAGTCTCCACTGGTCATGGGCGGGTTGGTGCGAAGCCCCAGAAACAAGTCCAGTATACAGTAGTCTTTGGCAGGGTGTATTAAAATTATGTCTATACCAAGCTGCTTGGTGAGCTAAAGCAGAAGGTGAGAGGTTAATAGTGCAGATTATAAGGCTAGAAAATAACAACGTTCTCTTAGAGTGTAATGATCATGAAATGATGGTACCCTTTTCTGTCTTGTTATTTAAAGGTAACGGGTCAACCCAAGGAAACTTACAACGTCAATGATCAGTAGGGGTGATTGCCAATGATGCCTCGCTTGAGAGGCAGGTGTAACTTGCTTCCCTGCTCTGAGGTACATATCTAAGGTGGTAGTGGATAAAAGTGGTCAAGCGGTTTTAAGTAAGGCTTGCAGATTTAAGTAAAATATAAGTATTGTAAGTGCCAAGGAATCGAGTAAGACAAAATTATATTATACAGGGAGGTCCCGAAGATACGAGTAGTTAGGTTCCAACCTGGCATACTCGTAAAGCGAAATCTCGTATAACGAAACACATAATTAATGGTAAAATATAGGTTTGGTTCCAGGACCCCATCAATAAAAAAAAAAAAAAACAAAAAAACAATATTTCAAGCTAAAATAAACTATAGCAAACACAACAAGCACACAGCGTCTATATTACCCACACTGTACTACCTATTCTGTAGAAAAAGCATTCTGAAAGAGAAAATAGCACACAAAATAACATAACTGCACATTAATTAAATATAAAACATGCATAACAAGCAAAAAAGACGTTGTACTGTAGGGGACGCCGCGTGATACTAGAGAGGGTAGTGTAGCGGTCCCAAGGTTGGGGCCACACACCTGCTAATTACCCCTAAAGGTCAGGCCGCACCATAAGCTTAATTACCCTTCAGGTCATGCCTTGCTAGGGGTGACCTGACTGCGGTCCCAAGGTTGGGGCTGCACACCTGCTAATTACCCCTAAATGTCAGGCCGCGCCATATGCTTAATTACCCTTCAAGTCACGGCTTGCTAGGGGTGACCTCACTGGGGTCAACCAAATCCCCCTTTGTCCAGCCCGGGAGTGGTAGGGCAAGCATTTTGAACTTGATAATTTTACTCACCCCAGTGAGTAAAATTCGTATCATTGGATTTTCGATCTCGTATATTGAAAATAGACCCTAATTAACACATCTCGTATCATCGAATTCTCGTATACCGAATGCTCGTATAACGGGACCTCCCTGTATATATATATTATATATATATATATATATATATATATATATATATATATATATATATATATATATATATATATATATATATATATATATATATATATATATATACAGTATATATATATATATATATATGTATATATATTAATAATATATATATATATATATATATATATATATACAATATATAATTTATAAATAAATATTAGTATATATACTATATATAAATATATGTGTGTGTGTGTGTAATATATATGTACACTGTGAGGTTGAACAATAACAAAGTCACGGGTTCTTTACAAATAGCCAATGAAGCTAATGTCTTAAGACAGGCCAGAACAATTAGTATTAACGTGACAAACACACACACACACTGAGGTGTGTGTGCACTCACACATAGACTCGTATAGAGTCCGCTTATAGGAGAGCCAGGGTCGCTTCTCCAGTGGCTTCTGCCTCACCTTCAGCCAGCAGGCATCATATAAAGGAGTTTTACCTAAACAATGAGATGATACTGAACAAATTGACAATGGGATACCCAATTACATTAAGTTATCTTTCAGAAATGTGAAAGATCATTGGGTGTGTCTAACCACGTGAAGACATGAATCATGCTCTGCATGCATTTGAGAAGGTATTTATCTTTTTTGGTGCCCAGCACAATTGTTCATTCTCTTATGGAAGTGATAACATATCTTTATTTTTGGATGATATGTGTAGTACACATAGTATGGTTAGTGGATATGTGTAGTTTATGCCTGGTCAAACTTTTCCGTCTTTGTCTACCTACTTCCACCTTTACTATTTACTGGAAGTTTGCTCACATTCAACTTGTTTGTAAGAAGGGTGACCATTCTAATCCTTCAAACTATGATCCTATAGGTTTGGCTTCCTGCCTCTCTAAAACTTTTGAATCAATACTAAATAAGAAGATTCTTAAGCCATCAATCTACTCACTCACAATCTTCCATCTGATCGCCAGTACGGTTTCCGTCAAGGGCGATCTACATGCTATCTTCTAGCTTTCCTATTTGAATTTTGGTCATCCTTTTTTAGGGGTGTCCGCGAAACTTTTGTTGTTGCCCTTGACACATCAAAAGCTTTTGATAGAGTTTGGTGC
The DNA here is from genome assembly GCA_016584305.1 of Chionoecetes opilio. Lineage (NCBI taxonomy): Eukaryota > Metazoa > Arthropoda > Malacostraca > Decapoda > Majidae > Chionoecetes > Chionoecetes opilio. The sequence goes on from JACEEZ010001841.1 coordinate 155,025, forward strand.
AAATCTTTAATTTCCAAACTACCCTTTTTCGGTTTCTATCTTTCGGGGTCGTATTTGGAAATTTATTGGTATTTGCTGCTGCCTTGGGAAGTGTCAGTGGCTCATCAATAAGTTTGACCCTCTTACTTGTCTGTGAGGCAGGTGAAAGTACAGTAATCTCCCGTTTATCCGGCGCATAGCAGCCAAGTCCTTGCCGGATAACGTTGAAAGCCGGATATTGCATCACTAACCTCCTAGGGCCCTCCGGCGCCCACAAACCCAATAATAACCAGCGAAAATGATGCTAACAGTATAATAATAATAATAATAATAATAATAATGGCTAGATCAGTATAACTAACAATATTAAAAACATTAATACCTGTTTTAATAATAATAATAATAATAATAATAATAATAATAATAATAATAATACTGTAATAATAATAATAATAGGCAGGTGATGGCTACCTGTTGCGTTGGCACAACACATAGCAGACACACGTGTTTTGGAAAGTTTGCGGCCAGGTACCGACTTCTCCTTCTCATCGGTCAAGGTATTACTGGGTACAGACCGAAAGTATAGACCAGTTTCGTCAGCGTTGTACACTGCAAGTCACTCTGTTTACGAGCCAAATGTGCACCGAATTGTCTGGCGACAAAACGTTTAGTGCATCTCGCGCCAGAATTTTTGCCGGATAATGCATCATATGGACAGATAGTGTTTAAATACAGGCGAATTGTTGGCGCCGGATAATGTCGCACGACAGATATTAGAACGACGAAAAAACGGGAGATTGCTGTAAACTTCTTTTCCTTTCACTTGTAGCTTCTTGTTGGGGATAATTTTTGCAGTGTTTTCATTGTTGGGTTTTCATAACTTCTCTGGTCCAATCTACTCTGATGCCTTTTTCCTTTGAACTCCCTGAAGGGGGTGGCCCTGACAGAAACACCCTTGCTCTAATGATCCATACACTCCATCTTTACCTTCTCGCACCCTCGTCATTTCCTTGTCCTTCATATGTCAAGTATTCTGGCTCTGTCCTCATGTCAAGGTGAGCCTTCTCACACCTACAGCATGAACTCCATTTTTGTACCCATGTATCCTCCATGTCATTTCATCTCATGTGGAAGCTTCATCCACATAAATTTATTTTATCAATCATTTTCATAGTTTATTATTTTTTTGTTGTAGAATATGGAGAATGACACAAAAAGAACCAATGACGAGAGGGAAACTTGCTTCACCTATACGAAAGAAAACTTTCTTCACTCAACCCCAAGTGTACATGGCCAGGACTTTGAATCTCCTCTGGACACCTTGTTGTTAAAGAAGTGGATGGCTGCTAAAGCAGCTGGTGCCTTTAATTATTCAGTGGAAAATATAGACACAAAGATTCTTCCCGGCCAGTATGGCCTTGTAGCACAGGTGAGTTTAGGAGGCCGGCAAAAGTGCACATGGCCTTGCATGTGGATATTAGTTAAGTATTTTAAGTTCATCTAAATGAAAATTTAGATGTGTATGGTGGAATAGACTATATTTCCCTTGATAACATCAAATAACATTTTTCCAGGTTAATGTAAATAGAAAAACTCTGAGGAGAAAACCAGATACAATACTTGAAATACAACAGCCTGTGGACCCTAGCAAATTTAATTTTACCAAGATACAAGAAAAGGAAGTGTTAAGCAAGCTTAAGTTTTTGGTATCCAAGCACGAGGTAAGTATGCTAAACTACTTGCTTTTCTCAATTGTATATTATTTGCAGCAAAAAACATTTATTAGTCTTGCATGGTTTACTCTATATTTACTGGAACTATCAGAACTCGCAAATAGTCCGCTGTATCATCAGTATTTGTCAGTTTGAATAAGAGTCAGGTGTAGTTATCACCTTCATATGACATGAATCCTCATTAGAAAGAAATCAGCAGACATTTGGACCTTAAAGTAGTCATTGTCACGGAGAGCAATGATGGCAGTTTGGTATTTAGCTGAGTGAAAAGGTCACTGAGAATAAGATGCTGCTCTGGAAAGAAGTGAAGAGGGAGCAAGGAGTAGGGCGTGTGAGTGTAGGAATCAAACAGCAGGGTATAGTTGAAAGGAGTATGGAAGGTTCATGTTAAACGTTGAATAAATGAGAAGTCAGTCTGGGAAACAATAGTGATGAGTGTGGGCATGGAAGCAGGCGGAAGTTGGGTGTTTATGCATAGGGGACTAGTAAGAATGAAGATTAAGAGACCAATCATCAGCTTGAAATTAAAGCTGCAGTTATAAATCGAACAACTCAAAAGATGTTGCAATACGGAGGGAAAGCAGTGGTAGAATGAACGTTGATATAGGACCTTGCATGAAAATAGAGAAGGGTGTCAGATGTCAGATGCTTGGAGGAAGGCCATTATTGTACCCTTGCATAAATATAAAGATTGGAAGAAAATATGCAATTAGAGGGGATAAACTTGATGACTGTGCCATGAAAGTAGGGGAGAGCGGGGCAGGTTGCATCGAGGGTAGGCTGCATCATTGCCTCTAACTCGCATGTTATCACACGTACATCGTCTTAATACTACTACTACTACTACTACTACTACTACTACTACTACTACTACTACTACTATAAACTACTACTACTACAACTACAACAATAATAATAATAAAAAAAGTTAATGCGAGTTAGAGGCAATGATGCAACCTACCCTCGATGCAACCTGCCCCGCTCTCCCCTACTGACGGAGAAAGTGATGGACGTAACTGAAAAGAGGGTTAGTAAGGAACAAGGATGGTTCAGGCAGGGAAAAGGCTGTGTAGGTCTGATTGATGCAGTTGATGAACCCTTTCACGTAAGGCATTTAACCCCTTGAGACCCAGAACGTATTTTCCATTGTAATTTGGCCACCATTAGAAAAAGATTTTTAGTGAATATAAGCAATATTTTATAGATATGACGTATTTAGTATCCTTGTCAACTAGCTTGTTTAGTATATTCAGTTACATTTTGTTATTTTATGGCTAACAACAGACAATTTTATATAGCAAAGGAAAGATCTGGGCGTGAAGGGGTTAATAGGGAGGCAATTGCATGTGTATGGATGGAGGGGGAGATAGTGAGAGTTTGTCATAAGAGTTGGGGGGGACAGGGATGTGTGATGTCACCATGGTAGTTTGATATTGCTATGAATGGTTGTATGATAAATGAAAGATAAAGCGGTAAGGTTAGATGCAAGGCTGAGGATGAATGGATAGGTTTGGTATGTAGTAGCATGTCTGTTTGCAGATGACACTGTGTTGCTTGCAGAGAGTGAAGGGGAGACCCAGAAGATAGTGATTGAAATGTATAATTTTGTAGTGTGTGTAAGAGAAGGAAGTTCAAAGTTAATATTAAGAACAGAAAGATGACCGTTTTTAAAAAGGTGGTAGGTTTGATTGATTTAGTAATTCCTATAGGGTTTTAAATGGGCAATAGCAGGAACGTGTGAGATATTGTCAGATGGTGAAAGAATGGCAGAAATGAGAGAGCTTGAATATTTGGGAAGTGTTATTTAAATATGGAAAAGGCATAAAAGAGCAAGCTTTGAATAGTACAAGTGTCTTAAGGATCAGTTTCAGGGGTGATGCAAGAGAAAATTTTGTCCCATGTAGGTGAAAAGGTGTGGTGGAAATAAGGGTACAGAAATAGTGTTCTTTTGACATATGGATCAATCAGACTTGGTCATGCAGCAGAATACAGTAGTCAAGAATGCATCTAAGAGGGGCATGTGGAGTTATGAGATCAGATGAATGCATGTATGGGAGTTTGTACAGAATGTTTGAAGTGTACAGTGGTGGGATGGGTGAAAAAAAATATTTTGAGATGGTTTGGTCACATTGAGAAGATGAAGAAAGAAGAGTTAATCAAATAAGACAAATTGTGTATCAGTACCTGGTCGGGATGGAACCCGAGAACAGGGCGTCATAGCCGCCTCGCCGTCTGATGGTTAAAAGGGAAAGATCCGATCACCCTACATATCTCTCAACAAGGTGTCATAGTTGCCTCGCTGTCTGATGATCGTATCTTTCCCTTTTAACCATCAGACGGCGAGGCGGCTGTGACGCCCTGTTCTCGGGTTCGATCCCGACCAGGTGCTGATACACAAAGAAGAGTTAGTGAAGTAATAAATAATAATCAAGGGTGCTAGTAGGATAGGAAGGTCGCTTGGAAGGAGGAGGGATAAGGTAAAAGAATACATGAGCAATAGAAGTGCCAGGGGAAGGAGGGGTCTTGAACAAACGAGGAATGAGTGTTTGGATTGGAAGAGATGGAAGCTCTTCTGCCATGGCCATTTCCATGTAGGACTTTCCAGAAGGAATGAGGCATTATATTAGAACTGCAGATAGATAGATTTGTAAGCTTGGAATAAAATTATTTTGATTTGCTCTGCTGTATTAGCAATCATCCTACCGATTATGGTCATGCATAGTGCCTTACAGACTCCCATCATCACTGTGTCCAAGGGAATGCAAAACAATTTACAGTAATTATGAGAAACAAAATGATGCTAACGCACCTTTGCTAGACTAATTGCTATTCCTTTTTAACAGGATGGTGCCTTTGGGAAAGAGCAAGAAAAGGACAATGTGGCCTTGAAAGCAACACTGATTGTTAATAACGCTCCCATCTGCCACACTCACTCCTTGCTGGTACCCTTCCTCGAGGAGTGCTGGCCACAGGTGCTGAACCACCAGGGTCTTGCTGCAGCTGTACATGCCATTCTCTTGTCTAAATCCCCGTAAGTTAGAGGGAGGTGTATACTTGGTAGTACTGAGAAGGCAGGGAAGCCTTAGCTTTTTAGTGAGGTCTTCATTTAATCGCTAATTTTGAATAGGGAGATCTCTGGACTGGCTCTTCGTACTCAGTCTGCATTTTTTCCAATCTACACGATTCATTTGGTGAACATTTTTGTTAGTACAGTAAAACCCTTATAACTCGGCATGATAGGGGCTCTGGCCCTTGCCAAGTTATTCAATGTGCCGAATTATGCAATGTCCTCCTCTGATCCGGGGGGGGGGGGGGGGGGAATGTAAATACAGTACAGTCAAACCTCGATATAACGGACCTCGATGTAACAGACTTCGGATGTAGCGGACTACATTTGCGTGACTTTTTTTTTTCTTTTTTTTCTTTTTCCCCCATATTAGACCGCTTATCGCCGCTCGAATTGTTAACTCAACATAATTGTATTATTTTCTCATTTTTCTTTGGAATGCTTGGGTTTTAAGGAGTATTGATGTATCACATATTAAGATATAATATTATAAGGAAGGAGCCTGTGTTGCTAGTGATTTAGTGGTAGAAGGTGGGTATTGTTTGAAATAATGACTATTAGTGTTATGGCGTGGCCGCTGCTACGTCTCCCTGTCACCTCAACACCCTAAATAACCCTTATCTAAGGTGACACGCAGTGCTACACTGACCTAAATAGTGACACGTGTATAGAACTGCACTTCACAACCATATAATATATATAATAATGAGCATTAGTCATGATAATAAGTAATACCTTTGGAAGCCACGGCTGAATCTGGCTCATAGTAATTTGTTTACCTTTCACTAGAGCTTGAGCTTGACTAGCTACACGGTCTGGTTGTGTTTGTGATTATTTCTCATTTATTTCACGTGTAGGAGCGGACCAAATTCAGCATGTAGTGCCAGTCACTGTTTACCTCCCAACATAGCTACGGTACACAGTCTGGTTGTGTTTGTGATTATTTCTCATTTATTTTACAATTTTTCTGTTTTTTTCATATATTTTTCCACCTTTGGGAAAATACCCTCGCTATAACGGACAATCGGCTTTAACGGACCACTCCTCCCCCCCTTTAGTCCGTTATATCGAGGTTTGACTGTACCGTAAAAACATAAAAACTACACTTACCAGTGAACGGGTAGAATGTGCTGGATTTGATATCATCAAACTCAGCACAAATAGCACGCATGGACTCGCATGCATCCATCCTTGCCAGCACTTTCACCTTTTCCTGCAGGCTCAAGCTCTTTAATTTCATTCCCTTCCGGCTGGAGACACCCTGCGTGATGGAGCTGACATCTTGAAATTCAGTACTGTATGATGTAATCCCAAAACACGTAAAATAGGTGACAAAGTAAAGTAAAGGTCGGGTACCAGCGCGTAGGCTGAGCCGTGTTTTTGTAGTCCAAGCACCGTCTTGGATTACGAATCCCAATCCAATAACACTTGCTGAAATGTGTTATACTACTTTGTGATATTGTTTGCAATGTTTTGCATTGATTATTATTTCGGTTCCTACCAAGCTTGTTGTGTTTTTGAAGCAGAAACCAATCCTTTTTCAATTTCGACAAAAAACTGAATTCGTATCCAAGACGGTGCTTGGACGACATAAACACGGCTCAGCAGCTGACAGCCTACACGCTGGTACCCGACCTTTGCTTTACTTTGCCACCTATTTTATGTGTTTTGGGATTACATCATACAGTACTGTTTTCCAAGATGTCAGCTCCATCACGCAAGGGTGTCTCCAGCAGGAAGAGAATGAAATTGAAGAACCTGAGCCTGCAGGAAAGGGTCAAAAGGACAAAAACACGACTTTATGCGACTGAGGATATGCCGAGTGTAAGCAAAGAGATGCAGTTATAACATCAATATGCCGAGATACATTATTTTTTGCCGACTTTCTGTTTACATGTTCACACAAGCGGTTGTGAGGGCATGATATGCCGAGTGAAAACCAAGAGATGCAGTTTAGGGGAGGCGGTAGCAGAGTGGTTAGCGTCACCGAGTGGCGTTCTCGAAGACCCGAGTTCGGACCCGAGTTCGATCCCGAGTGAGACCCATAAATCCACTTGAAATCTTTCTGCACCGTCGAGTGGCCTAAGAACACCCACATGCCCTGTCCATTAACTACTTTCGACTGCGAGTGCATGGGAGGGCACAGGGGGGTGGCATGAGCCTCTAATCACAGGCGTCACTATAAGAATCCTGCCTGTGCCACCACGGGCGAGGGCCAACCATCACAGCCCTCGAGTGAGCCTCCAGGGCCTACCATCCCACCCCTGGAGCTCACTGCCTACAAGCGCTATAGGCATAGATGTAAAAAAAAAAAAAAAAAAAAAACTGTCTTTGCCTTGCCGAGTTATATCAAATTCAGAGTTATACAGTGCCAAGTTATAAGGCTTTTACTGTACAGAGCAATTGTCATCATAATCAGTAGTATCATTATAATTTTTAAAGGTTGGTTCTGTATTTACATTTGTCTCTTGATGGTAGCCTCCAAGGTTGCATGTGCACCAGACACTTCATTTATTCTCTTCCTTATTCTGGTCGCGTCAATAAGTCTTACGGCGGATTGGCATAGCCCACGGTGTTATGGACTCACTCAGCAGGAGTATTTGGCATTGTCGGTACCTGTGCAGGAGGACAAAGATCCGGTTCTTCAAGACGCTTGTGATCTCTGTCTTACTCTATGGTTGTGAGACATGGACACTAAATAGCAACTTAAAGAGGCAGAATCAATGCCTTTGGTAATAAGTGTCTTCGCAGAATCATGAGGTATCGCTGGGATGATTACGTGTCAAATCAGCGAATGCACCGTGAGACTGAATCGAGGCCTATTACCTGCATAGTCCATCAGCGCCAACTTCAGCTATATGGGCACGTGGCACGCTACCCTGACACCGATCCTTCCCATCGGGTTGTATCTGTAAGAGACAATCCGGCGTGGAGGAGGCCAAGAGGGCGCCCACAAGGCTCGTGGCTGGGGCAAGTTGATGTTTCTTGTCGAGAGCTGCTTGGTATGGGAAAGGAGCCTGCATGGGGACTCGCGCGTGGTGACCTCCGGGAGTGGCGTCGTTGCGTGGGCGAGGCGACGCGCCCCCCGGCGTATGCCCCCAATGATTGATTATTTTGTTCACTTTGGTGGTGTAAGTGATGATTATAAAATCAGATCATTATCTTTTTATATGACTCATTCAAGAGAGGGTCATCATGATGCCTCATAAATTATTACCATCTTTTTGAACTTTTATTTCATTTGCTATTAATTATATTTTTCATTACATACAGATTTTTTTTTTACAAAAAGTTTGAAGGTCTCTGGACAGGAGCTATTGGGTCAAGGCTTTTCTTGCTTCAGTCAAACTCAATGCTTGATAATGACTGAAATGTTCTATGAAGATGTTCATAATATCAGTTTCATCCACCACCTTTTTTCAGTCATTCGTAGAATGCCAGGCTACAGGTCACAAGGTGCTGAGGTCACAGTCCAAGTCGGTTGCCCCGCCCAGCACTGACCCGGCTCGCTCCGGCATCCCCGAGGGTTCCCGCAGGACCAGCCGTCGTGTGTGTTGGCGAGAGTATTACTTCGGTGGAAGCTGTAGGGAAGGGCAGCAGCATGAGTGGCTGGGAGCAGCAGAATCAGTCTGCCTCAGGAGTGGGGAGGCACAGGTGTGATGGCAAGAATCACCTGGAGGCAGGCAGCTCAGGACACAAAGCAGACAGTGATCTTAAGTGCCAGCAGGGTGACAAAACATTCAAATGCAAGAGTCAGCTTAAGATTCATTCTATAACACACAGTGGTGTCAAGAAGTATGAATGTCTGGAGTGTGGGAAAAGATTTACTGAAAAGGGTAGCCTCACCACACTCACCCTGACACACAGTGGTGTTAAGAATTATGAATGTCTGGAGTGTGGTAAAAGGCTTACTAAAAAGGGTAGCCTCACCACACACACCCTGACACACAGTGGTGTCAAAAATCATGAATGTCTTGAGTGTGGGAAAAGATTTACTGAAAAGAGTAGCCTCACCAAACACATTCTGACACACAGTGGTGTCAAAAATCATGAATGTCTGGAGTGTGGGAAAAGATTTACTGAAAAGGGTAGCCTCACCACACACACCCTGACACACAGTGGTGTCAAAAATCATGAATGTCTTGAGTGTGGGAAAAGATTTACTCAAAAGGGTAGCCTCACCAAACACACTCTGAAACACAGTGGTGTCAAAAATCATGAATGTCTTGAGTGTGGGAATAGATTTACTGAAAAGGGTAGCCTCACCAAACACACCCTGACACACAGTGGTGTCAAAAATCATGAATGTCTTGAGTGTGGGAAAAGATTTACTGAAAAGGGTAACCTCACCAAACACATCCTGACACACAATGGTGTTAAAAATCATGAATGTCTGGTGTGTGGGAAAAGGTTTACTGAAAAGTCTAGCCTCACCAAACACACCCTAATACACAGTGGTGTTAAGAAGTATAATTGTGTAGAGTGTGGGAAAAGATTTACTAGAAAGGAATACCTCACCACACACACCCTGACACACAGCGGTGTTAAGAATTACGAATGTTTAGAGTGTGGGAAAAAGTTTAGTACCAGTTCTGAACTCAACAGACACACCTTTAGACACACTGGCTTGCGGGAGTTCAAATGTGATATTTGTAGCAAGTGTTTCAAGACAAAGAGGGATATTGCCCGCCACATGAAGATCCACTTTTGAAGAAGTGTATTGTGTGGACAAGTGTGGTTGTACCCTTGCCTGTGGGAGTGTGTCCTGTGTGGTAATGGGTGGTGGTGGGCAGTGTGTTACGTGTGTGGTGGCAGTCGTGCCCTTGTGTTCTGTGAGGGAGTAATGGCCTGGCCCCATCAGTTGTTGGGTTGGCAGTACCTCCCCCACCCAACAATCCCTATTTGCCACAGTCCCCCAAGTTTGTGGGCTTATTACAGGAACTACCACGTGTAGATCTCATAGCCTTTGTAGCTTCCTTATATTCTTATGGTCTTATGTAATGCTGCTTGCCCATTTCTGTATTTAATGGCATATAGATGCACTTATGTTCAGTAGATGCCGCTTAGAAAATCACCATTAGGCTAAAAGGTCATGTGGTGATTTCCAGAGGTGGGCGAGAGCGATACTTAGTGCGATACTGCGATACTGCGATACTATCGCACCGCCAAAATAGTATCGCAGTATCGCATAAGAATTCAAAGTAGCGGAGTATAAGTATCGCAACTCAAGTATCGCTTAAATTTCCCGCGATACTTTAAAAGAAGACCTTTATATTTTAAATCAAATTTGTCAGTTTAAAAATAAATATATTAAAATGTTTTAATGTGCCTAAACTGTAGTTTAAGTAAAATAGATCTTTTTTTTGGCTAATACAGTGTTGTCTTAGGTAGCAAAGTATCTCAAAGCTAAATTTTTGGTATCGCAGTATCGCTGCGATACTATCGCTTTAAGAAAAAAGTATCGGTAGCGGAGTATCGCAGTATCGCGTATCGTTTTAAGAAAATCCGATAAAGTAGCGGAGTATCGCGTATCAAACTAGCGGGAAAAAAGTATCGCAGTATCGTTATCGCACTACCAAAAAATAGTATCGCGCCCACCTCTGTGATTTCTGTGCTATATTTTACAGGTCTGCAAAAAGGAACTTGTTGAAGATTGTTTTAATGATTTTATGTTAATCTTCATAATTTATTTTTGGGGTACAAATTCAAAATTTTGAACAGTTTTTCCCCATCATGTAAGGGTTTCTTACAAAAGGACAATGAATTTATGAAAGTACGTAAATACACGTATGGCAGGACATTAAATGGCAGCATGACATATGGCAGTAATTAAAGTGTGTCTGCTGCTTTATTTAACAAAAAGGAAAGGCAAAAAGGCAATAAAAAATAAATTAAATAGATATTTTATTCAATTTTAGGTTCAGTAACAAAAAATCTCTTATATCTCACCTCAAAACTACGCCTGCAACTTTTCCGTTTATGAGTATTTGGTGGAATCTCTTGATGCAACATCCAGCTATAGTCGGATGTAATATTGACATTTCATCTTCCCTGGTATCTTCTCTCCATCTCCTTTACATCATGATGAAGTCTTTCCCCTTGTTCTTCACTCACATCTAGATTTTGCGGAAAGTAATCCAAATGTGCATGTAAGAAATGAACTTTAGGACCTATGTTACATCCTAAGGTCTTGAACTTTTCTGGCATCCTTCCTACAATGTCTTTGTAGTTTGGATCCTTGGTAATAACCCAAAAAGTTCTTGATCACATCTTTCAAGCTAATCCATGCATCGTTTTTAGTATTAGTATGATTGATTGATTTAATGCCAAAAAGGGGGAAATGTGCCAGACATCAGAGGTCATATGGCACGGTATTAGTAAGAGAGTTTTCGAAGTTTTCATCCTTGACTAGTCTCCCTATCTATATCTTGTCCAACAAATGCACCCTCCATTTATTTATTTGATTTGTTTTTAATTTTTTTATTTTTTTATTTTTTGGTGTTTATTTTTGTGAGGTGACAGCCATCATGGGGCTGTCACAGGTCTCATGCATGTTACCAGATCATGAAGTGAGTTTCTATATCCACTTTCATGACATTTATTAAATAACCTTATGGACTCATGATTAATAGAATTATTGTTTGCTAATTCGAAGCCAGAGTTAATAGTAAAGCTAGGATTCCATTAATGCATTCGCGCATGCGTTTGGAGTATGCATTTGCATTAAAAGGGCCTAAAAAAACTATCGCTACATTGACGATTAACGTCAGAGTTAACGCCGATTAACAACGTATATAAGATAAGATACGATACTTTGATCCTATCTAGACACTTTGCAAGTACCAACTACAAGGTTATTGACTAAACAAAGCGCCACCACGGCAGGACGAACCAGGCGGGCTCGAACCGCTGACCGAATGCGCAGGGACGCTGCACACACGAGTCGGCAACTCTACCAACCAGGCCACCCTGACGGGTGATTAACAACGTAAAGTCATAGCGATTGATGCGTAATGCAAACTTGCTAATGGAAACAACCATGTACATTTCCATTTGTTCTATTATTCCACATACTGCAAATGCATTAATGGAATCCTAGCTGAACATGGTGAGTGTTTTGATGCTAACACCACTGGTCTCCATGTTACCTTACAACTGCAAATCTTACTCTGTGATTTGTATAGCCGCTCATTTCCACAGTAAATTAGAAATCATATATTTCTTCATAGTTACAAAGATATTGACAGCGTTGCCAAGAAATACTTTCTTTCACAAAGTGGCTCATTACATCCCAAAATATATCCTCACATAACACTTCAGAACTGTATCACCAGACAATTCTTCTGGCCAGAGAGTTGTAAGTACAGGTGACATACATGGGCAGTTGTAAGTACAGGTGACATACATGGGCAGTTGTAAGTACAGGTGACATACATGGGCAGTTGTAAGTACAGGTGACATACATGGGCAGTTGTAAGTACAGGTGACATACATGGGCAGTTGTAATACAGGGACATACATGGGCAGTTGTAAGTACAGGTGACATACATGGGCAGTTGTAAGTACAGGTGACATACATGGGCAGTTGTAAGTACAGGTGACATACATGGGCAGTTGTAAGTACAGGTGACATACATGGGCAGTTGTAAGTACAGGTGACATACATGGGCAGTTGTAAGTTCAGGTGACATACATGGGCAGTTGTATTTATCATCAGTTACCCATGAAATTATAATAAAATTGCCCCTTTGATTTGGCTTTTTTTTTTTTCTTTTTTTTTGTATTGATATCTTTATTTATGTATTTGTTTATTTATCTATTAAGAAAAATAATTTTATTTATATTTTTTCTTTTCTTAATTCACCTTAAGTAGATTTCCAATTTGCAGAAAAGAAGATCCTGTTATATCATGAATCCTTTGATCAATCACCACTACAAAAATGTATTACTGTGATTTCATGGTTTAAGTTTAGAGGTTTGGTTATATATTTCATGTTTTCATTTGCCAGGGACATGAGGGTTGCTTTCAATTCCTTGGGAGCGTATGCATCAGTCAACCACCTCCACTTCCACATCTTCTATTTTCCCTACACTCTTTTCTCAGAAACAGCTGTAAGTATACCTATTCATTTATCAGACTTATGAGAGCTTTGCCTTACAGGATGTGCCTACCATTCATGTTATTCAAAATGCGTATATTTATATCTGTTATAAGCAAGGGTTGTGTTTTTAGAACGCCTGTGCTGGAGTCATGAGAAATTGTTTACTCTTTGATACTATTACTATTACTATGCAAATGGAGAAACTAACTCTCTCTCTCTCTCTCTCTCTCTCTCTCTCTCTCTTTTCTCTCTCTCTCTCCTCTCTCTCTCTCTCCCCTCCCTCTCTCTCTCTCTCTCTTCTCTCTCTCTCTCTCTCTCTCTCTCTCTCTCTCCTCTCTCTCTCTCATCTCTCTCTCTCTCTCCTCTCTCTCTCTCTCTCTCTCTCTCTCTCTCTCTCTCTCTCTCTCTCTCTCTCTCTTCTCTCTCTCTCTTCTCTCTCTCTCTCTCTCTCTCTCTCTCTCTCCCCTCTCTCTCTCTCCTCTCTCTCCCCTCTCTCTCTCTCTCTCTCTCTCTCTCTCTCTCTCTCTCTCTCTCTCTCTCTCTCTCTCTCTCTCTCTCTCTCTCTCTCTCTCAATATGTTATCATCCCACTTTAAAGGATACCGTTTACTTACATTCCCAACATTTATTCTGCTTTCTCATATCTTTTCAAGTTTTCAGTCCCACCCACTCTTGTGGTGATCCAAATCATCTGAGAGTGCTGTCTTACCACCCCCAAAACTCATTATCTCTACTATTAGGCATACCAACATACCCTACTTACATTCACTTTTATTACTTAAATCATCCATTCTCCTCACACCACGGACATCTCTCAAGTAATTCATTGGCACTTCCTCAATCATGGGTTTTGAATTTGTGTTTTAGGTCCAGGTCTCATCTGCGTTTGTGTTTTTTTTCTTTTTTCTTTTTTCTTCTTTCTCACAGACAGCCTCATATCATGCTCCTAAGGATCCAACTTTTTTTCGTCTATGTAAAGTCCACTTGCATGTCTCTCCTTCCATGCTTTTATATTCACATTATGATGGAGCCAAGATAATTTAACTCATTAACTTCTTGCATTATCTATCCATTTATTTAGTTTAGCAGTTTTTATTGTGAATGTATCTACAAAATCAACTACTTCACTTTTCTATTCCTGAATACTACCACTTTTACTCTGCCTACATTAACATTAAGGTTTCTTTTCTCACAAATAGTGTTGATTTTTTTTTACTGAATAATTGTTAATCCCCCAAGGATATAATCATAAGTAACAAAATTATTGAACATTGTAATGAGTATTTTTTGTAAGCAATTGCCTTGTGTTTGTGCCATTCCACATGTTTGGGAGAAGGACTTATGTCTGAAAAGTAATTATGTACATTTCAACGCATTTTGCAGCTTATTCAGAAAATTGAGTTATGATATATACTTTGCAGGAATGTGAGTGGCTTGCAGGACCCTGTTATACATTCAAGAAATATTTTGCTTCTGGGTTTGCCTTCCAACTGGAAGATGGAGATGTTGACAAACTCGTCAGGTAAGGAGCACTCGGTGTCAGCCAGTCCTTTGCTGGCCAGGTGCTTGCCATAGTGGGGCACTAAAGTGATGATGTTCAATAAGCAAAACAACCATGATAAAGATCAGTGACAGCACAACAACAGCAACCATGCGTGAGCAAGCACGAGATTAAGTGGCTGGGTGGATAGTATGTGTGGCTGGCAGCCACTCTGTAACACAATGCCCCTTATTTGGCAAGCAGTCTCACAGTCATCACCAAATTGTCTCACCATGCAGTACTTGTCACTTGTCACCTGTCTCACCATGCAGTACCTGTGATTGAAGCAAATGATTGTGAAGAGTGACATGTTATTGTAAATATATAAATATATATATACACACAATCCTCGTTTTCCCGGACTAATAGGGGGGAGCACTGGTCCGGGAACCGGAAACGTCCGGGAATCGCAACAGTCCGAGGCCATTACCCACCCCCGAACGTTTATCCTACTCTAGAATTTACTGTCCGGCAACCGCCAATATCAACTACCCCGCCGCAGACTTTTACGTCACTTTGTTGTTGTTTTTAGGGCTGTGAGGATCCCTTGGGGAAC